>MDKI01051312.1:0-18700 GCA_005239505.1 Nicotiana paniculata
ATCACCCACTAAGCTATGATGCACACAATTGTCACTTGCTGTTATAGTGTCCATTTCAACAATACAAGTAATCAGTCTTTTTTTTTTTGGTTTCCCATTCAGTGTTCGGTACCCACATTGGGACCCGACTAAGTCCGGATTCACATCAGGAAGTCTAACATTGGAGGATAAAGTGTTCCCTAACAAAGGCAATTACATACCCATAGACTCAAACCCGAGACCTCTGATTAAACACGAAGGAGTACTTACCTCTAGTATATATGTCAGAAACACGCATAGAGCCACCAGACTGTAAAATTAAATACAAACCATACCTTCAATCAGGAAATTATTGCTAGAAAAGGGTAATTATTATTATTAGCTCTTATCTTATCGAAAAATATTATTTGACTTGGTAATTACGTTGAAAATAATACAAAAAATTAAATAACTTAAGTAATGTGAGACATTTTAAAACCTTTTCTTTTGGCAATTAAAGAAGTTTTATTAATTACCGAGTAGCTGTACAAAATGAGGGCAAAACAAACTAGTTCCTTTTTAAAAGAGACACATCTTAATGCAACTCAATGATCAAAAGTCACGATTCAAAAAACCACACGACTATTAAATTTATTTGAAAAAATTATATATACTTGCTTGCCAGCTTGGTATAATTGCCGTTGGTTTTTTATTTATATTTTACTTATTGATATAACTCATAGTCAATAAATAAAATTTTTGTATTTCTTCTAATTAAGATTATTTAAATGGTTGTTAGGCTTGTTAAACATTTTCTCAGCATTCCCTACTTTAATTTCAGTACTTCTAGAAAGATCCAAAAATGCAGTGATTATATTAAGCAAATCATTGTTTATATAATTTATAATTGGAGAAGTTTTATATGAAGAACTGGCTAAAGATTTCTTACCATGAAATACTCTAATTAAAATATTTATCCCCATTTTAATATTTTATTACTCATTTCTTTTTCAAATTATAAAAGTAGTAGTAGGGTATGAGACACGTTTTCTCTCCAATGATTTAGTCAGAGGTCAAAATTAAACTGATCTATCCAAAAGGACTTTTTAAGCATGGTAGGTTTGTTAGCACAGTGGTTGATGTTCTAGAAGCTTAATTCATGGACAAATATGTAAAGTTTTTTAATCACATAATTAAACTATTCTAATTAATCCTTATTTATTGGGTTAGTCTTATGTGATATATATTTGTTCAAGATTTTGTATAAGGGAGTATTGATGTTTAGCTTAAAGTGTATATATTTTTATGTATATCGCCTCATATTTTACTTTTGTTTCGTGACTTTTAGATGTTAAATGTGATGATTTGTATTAACTTGAAGTGTTATTATGTGTAGGAATGATTCGGGATAAATTGGAGGCGAAACGCGCGAAATTAGAGCCAAAACGGACGAAACCGGGAAAATTGCGAAATTGGGTGCCACAGGCAGCGCCCAGCACCACCTGTGGCGCTGTGAGCAGTACCTAAATTAGGAGTAGCGCCCTGGTGGGCGCCTGACACTACCCATGGCACCGATGACGGGAATTTTTCTTAATTTGTTCGGGACTCGGTTAATTCGACCCTAGACCTACCCAACACGTATAAAAGCAAGTTTAAACTCAATTTTGAAGAGAGAACGTGATTTTTGGAGAGAAACAAAAGAGCAACACACTTGGGAGCACGAATTTGATCAATTCTTCCATACCTTTTCTAGTACTCATTGATTTTATGTTTGATAATATTATTTTTGATGATTGTATAAACATCTGTGGCTAAGAACCCTATTATTCTAGGGTCACGGGTGAAACATGACTGTTATATTTGAAGATTAATTTGACGAAGTTAATTTTATCATATTGGGTTGTTTATTTAATTCTGTTCTTAATTATCTTACTGAGTAGCTAACAGTGAAATACTATCTACGAATCTAGAGTTGAACTCGAAAATGAAAATTTTAGATTGCATATAGAATTAAATAGAGCAGGTTCTTGAACCCGGGCATCGGGGAACGGATTCGCAACTATGATAGACATATACCTATTTGCCTTGCTTGGTTGAAATACATGAATTGTAAATGCATTCTTGTTAATCTTAATTTCATAGACATATAAGCATTAAGTTAACTTAAATAGGCGAATAAGAACTCGAAAGATTCTTATGAGTAATATCAACCCTGTCAATCAACAATCTAGATAAATCACTTAGTCATTTTAAGCCAAGAATATAACACGATTGTTAGCTAGCCCGTGACCCTGGAATATCCTCTCCTATTGATTATTAGTCGAAATTACTATTTGTGTTGGTTGATTTCCTAGTTAATTCATTAATTGATATTTTAGGTAGTAACTTAGTTAATTATATCTTTTGTGATAAATCTTTTGAATCGATAAATTAATTGAGTTGAATCTATTAAAAGTTAATCATAAGTTTTCGTGGGACGGTACTTTACTCACTACTTTATTATTTGATGACCATGTATACTTGTGTATGTGTGTTTGGTCGCAACAAGTATCATATGAATTATTTACAGTGAGTTGCATTCAACATACGATCTATTGCTTATACAATATTGTCTTCCCATTTCACTACGATCGATTATCTACAAACCCACTATTAACTTACCAAAAACAAGTTTTGGTTTTTCTTATTTTTAATATAAAACGACATTTTAAGTTTTGATAGGTTATTTTACATTAAAACAAGGTAAATTTAATTTAGCCATATATTAGTTCAAAATCAATATTCAAACGTGTGAGAGAACATATGCTTTGATTATCGACGCTTTTAAAGACGATCCAGCTTTCCATACTGGTTGAGTAGTGTGTTCGGGGGTTTTTAAGCATTAATAGCTTAAAATAGAGTGAATGAGAAATGGAGGCAAAAATAAAATATTTGAGTAATATTTGAGGTTCCCTCCTTGATTGTCCCACATGGGAAGAGGAAAAGGTTTTTGATAGGTGTATAAGCAATTGTTCTTCTTCTAGCTCATAAAGAGTTGAGAAGAAGGCAAGCTTCACGTCGTCGTCGCTCGAATTCGGATTTGGATTTTTGGACCAAATTTGTTTGTTAATAGTAAATATTAACAGAAATATTGTTATTAAATATTTATTTTAATAATAGAATATTTAATATTAAAATAAATATTAATATTAAATCCATTTCAGTTATCAAATATTCAGTTTTTTGTTTTTGTAACAGAAAATTAACTACCCTTCAATTTTTCCTCTTTATTGTTGAGTTAATAGCCAATTATGTCATGGCATTTATTTTATGGCCATTTTGGAAAAACAGCCATTCTGAAGAGTTGTACCTCTTCAGATTTCAACCCAACTTTGGCTATAAATACAAGTCTTTCTCTCAGATTTTACATACTAATTTCTGAGTTCTCCTCCTTTCTTTTGCATATTCTTAACTTCAAAGAAAGCAAAAGTAAGTGTGATTTGCTACCGAACTTTGTGTTCGTTGAAACACTGGAGTTTGAAGTACCACTACACCAGTGTGTAATTCGTTCTATCATGGGAGGAAATAATTGATAACCTTGGGTACTAGGAGGGGATTAAATTCCTTAAGGAAACATTATGAATTCAGTGGGCTCGAATTGATTTTATTATTTCATTTACATTTCAATTTATGTTATTTTATTTTCTCAAAATTGTTTTACAAATACAAATTACTAACATAGTGATAGTATCTTATACATTCTAGTTTTTTAATATTATTGAATAGCATGGCCCGAGGTATTCGTTAAATCCAACTTTAAAACCTCAATCCATGTTATTAAACCAATAAATTGTGGTTGTTCCATTTATAATTAGATTAGATATATAATGAACCTATTGCATACTATTTGTTAAGTGCAAAACAAACGAATATTGGATAGGGTCAGAAGATAGTAGGTAGGACATCATCACAACATAATATTCTTGTGATTAGGTCAGCTTTATTTTCTTGGTTTTTCACCCATTCTCCGCTATTAGTATTGGGACTTGATTAAATTTGCGCAAAAAAGACATTAAAAGGTAAAATATTCTCTAATAAAAGAATTTTATATCTAGAGTTCGAACTCAAAATCTTTAATTAAGAACGAATGAATACTTATAATTTCACCGCAACTCTTGTTGTTAGGTCAGAAACTCTTTAGTGCCATGCAAGGGATCATTTGACAAAGGACTGTAATTGGGGATTTCTAATGCAAAAATGGAGTGGTAGGTAGATGAGGACAGTTTTGTAATTTTGAATATCTTAGCCATCACTTTGCAAAAGTCAATGGACATTATTGTTTAGATTTCTTATATACGGTATCAAGTTAATTATTGGTATATGTCATATGTTTCAAAATATTTGTCATATTTCTAGACATTTCAGATTACAACAAAAATTAAGGTGTATAAGCTAATAAAATGGTAGAAGTAGGAAACATGCTTGTTAATGATAAATCTTATAAGTAGCAATTAATTACTCCATAAAATATGTTAATACTATATATATTGGTCGGAAAAACTGACCAATATATAATTAGTTTATAACTAATTTTAAATTATAAAATTGCATGTAACACAATTAATTAGAGTTAAAAACTAAATTGAAAAACTGAAACTTACAGTAGTTTTGATTGCCCCAATGCTAGGTCAAAAAATAAGATGAACAAATACAATCAAACTACAACTACCATACCTTCTCAGTGAAGTTTCACCAAACCTTTAGTCATTAAAATCAAAATTTTAGACAAACTTCTATATTCTATTGACTGCACATTGTTTAGTTTTATTTGGAAAAGTTACGTTGGTCTCTTCATGTCGACTTTTACGAGGTTTCATTTTCATAGTAGTTAGTCATATATAGCTAGAACGAGTTACATATATATATATATATATATATGTATGCAGATTACGCTATTTCTTTTAAGAGTCCATAATCCTTTTGGCTTTTTCACTCATATTTTTTTTCTTCTTTTGTATTTTTTTTGTTTTTAGGTAAACTTCATTTGTTGCTACTGGAGAATAAAAATTCGTCGGGAAAAAGTGAAACATAATTAATTGAAATCTGACCATATCAAGATTTTGTTTTAATTGGGTATCATTTACATATGCAAGAGAAAAAAAATAATAGTTTACTATAAATGACCTAAAAGGAAAGCGCAGACCGGTGCACAAGATATCCCGCGTTTATGCAGGGTCAAGAAAGGTCGAATCCAAAAGAATGTGATGTAGTCAGCTACCGTAATGTAAGTATTAGTGAATGTTTTCACGACTGAAACCCGTACTTTATAGGTCATACAAAAACAATTTTACCGTTACTCTCGCTCTAAACTCCCCTTCGAATGACCTGGATGATAAAAAGCTTATCTCACGTGCATTTTCAAGAAAATCATGCCAATAATATCAATACCATGTTAATCTTAATTCTTAAATAAAGTTGGTGCCACGTGAAATAATCGCTTCTGCTTTTAGTGGAAGTCAGTTCATTAACCAGGAACCCATTGTGAAGCCAGCAAATCCCAATCGGAGATATTCATTTTGGACTTTCCAACTATATATATATATACACGTGATAGTCATTGTGTATATATATAGAGAAAGTTCCTAAGCCTTATTTTGCCGATCAAAGAGTAACGATTCGTATAAATAATTTCGAAAAAAGACTGTTGCCAATATTATTTGATCTCAATAATTTTTCGACTTTCACCTCTCCCGTCAGCTGTAATTCCTCCCTTGATAACAATTGATATAAGATGGGACTCAGAATATAAAGGGAAAGGTATTTTATTTTTTTTGACTCATAATACTGGGAAGGGAGGATTTTTAGAATGTCGACGGCTTACATTTTCATTTGATTTCCTTAAAATTAATATAAGTTTTCTTTGTATGAATATTACAAGTTTAGAAATCTACGTATGTACCCAATAATATTGCCACAAAACTTTTATGATAAATAGTAACGGTTGTAATAAATTAAAATACCAAAATTGCTCCTTTTTTTTTTATCGAATGTTCCCGAAGGGACCACAAATACATACGTAGATCTCTACGTATATATCCGATAATATTGCCACAATTTTTTTAATGATAAATACTAACGGTTGTAATAAAAGTCCAGAATTGCTCTTTGCTAGCCCCAAAACTCAACACTCTGACGTAGAATTGTTCCAATTTTCTGTAAAATAGAAACTATATTCTTTTTATTCTTAACTAATTAATCCTGTCTATAGTTAGGTAGTCATTTTTCGATTATTTTTTTATTATTGGGAACATAATAAGCGACCAAAGAAAAGTTATTGATCATTTTATATGTTTGTACGTTCCAGAGTTTTTCAACTCTTGGCATAAATTCGTTCCTATATACGTGTTAATACGTGTGCTTGAAGAGGATGTGACGTTCCTAATTCACTACATTAATTTGGTTAATATAAATTAAGCAGAATTAAATTACTAAGCAATTGACCTAATCCATGTTTGAAAGCTGATTCAAATATCTCAATACGCATTATAAATTATTACTGCAGGGGTGGACTTTTTCCTTGAAGTTTGTCTAGGCTTCAAGATATTGACATTTTGACTTCGCATATTTAATTTGTCCAATCCTCAACTTATAGTCCAATGTCAACCTTTCCATGAGACTTCTATTTTTTGGCTTATATATATATATATATATTCACATTTGGTACGTATTTACGTCAAACCAAATAAGTGAATTTTAGCAGTTAGATAAAATGGTATTGTATTACGTACTTGATCATATCATGGTTAAGTAATAAATATGTATATGTATATGTATATGTAAGACATATCTTATATTTATTGATTTGATATAACTAATTACTGGCAGAGACAAATGTAGCTTACGGCCTACGAGTTCAATTGAATACATGGCGTAGATATATATGTAAACGATCTTCAAAATTTCAATAAATATTATATTCTGAACTCATGATTTTTGCAATGGATTCGGTAATAAAAAAATAAAGATTAAACCCGTTAAATAAAAAACTTGGATCCGCATCTGTTAACTGGTATGGGTAAATGTTTAACGGATTTTTATATTTTCCAACATTTGACTATATATTCTGTATTTCAAAAATAACGACTTAACTACTTGATCAAGTTCAGATCCTTAGGGAACTGATGTTACTATTTTTGACGTAGCAGCATTTAAATGCATGACTTTAGACGTTCTTCAGCATGGGAATGTAATCTTTGGTTTTCTTATAACAAGATATTTTTTCCCTTTTATTTTCATCTTATGATAACAACTTCAACGTCCTAGTTGATGAATAATATTCAGTTTTCATTGTTTATTAGGGTAAAAATATAGAGGTAAAATGGTCAAAACGAGCGGTGTCCGTCTACTGCTCTACTTTTCAGTCATTTTAAATGTAAAACTTTCGACATCTATGTTTTAAAAATGATATTATATTACGAAAGCTAAATTTGACCTTTGTATAAACCTAATATAGTTCGATACCATTCTTCTCGTTATTTCACCAAGCAGAAGTTTAATTTCAAACTTAAATTGTATGGTAATCTTTCTTCTTCTTTTTTTCATAGTTGGAATAATACTTTAAAAAATACTGTGCTTCTGATAGCAATTTTTGTATTAAAAATAAATTGTAAGAGTTTTGTTTTTGGGGTTTCGTCTTGCTTGGATTTTTAATCACGAAGTTGCAACATAGTTAACTTTTAGCTTCAATTATATGATTTTGTGTCGTACACAGTGGTGTAGCCAGAAATCTCGCTAAAAGTGTTTTCAAAATTTAAATAAGTCAATAATTTTTGTTGCCGATAAATGGTGTACCAAAATTTCTAAAATTAATCTAAGCAACATTTATTTAAATTTTACACAAATAGTCGGCCAAATTCAATATTTATTTTTTCTAGCCGAATAAATAAATTATACACTAACTATACATGATTATACACGTATTATATATAGATCGTCATATAAATTGACTATTTTTAGTTTATGCTAATTGGATTAATTTTTCAACAATAAAATACTTATAATCGTAAACTATAATTTTATAAATTAAAATTAACATAAAAAGACAACAATAGCAAATTTACTAATAAAAATAAGCATAAAATTAAAGGAAAGAGAAAGTCGAGTGGGTTTGTAGTCTGTACTCTGCATAAAGCTTTTGTTGAAGAAATTTTTGTACAACTTGACTTTTAAATTATAAAATTTATTTAAGAAAGAAATTTTAATTAAATTACTACTTTTAAGATTAGTTAGTTGTTTTTATATAGATTTTAAGTTCTAAGAAATGGACAAATAACTTTGAACCCGTAAACAACATATCATTGTGAACACCTTGGACCGTTGGATTGCTTCAGTGAACTATGCTAAAGGTATTCAAAATATAAAGATAGACATATAAAGTAGTATTGACTTATATATACAGTGTAATGTTTTAGTGAAGGGAGGTCGCTTGACCACCCTTGGCATAGTGTGGCTACGCCACTGGTCGTACATTACTCGTTGTTCATGTTTACCAAAATACTAATATGAAAAGAAGAATAAACTTAAATACGTGTCATCCAACCGCTTAAACTAAAAAAAATTGAACGATATATAATACAATGTATAATTCATATACTACTCCTTATGTCCCAATTTATATGATCCTCTTTCCTTTTTGGTCAGTCTCAAAAAGAATGACACATTTCTATATTTAGTACCAGTTCAACGTTAATTCTTTTTTTAGCCTTAATGAAATAATTTATAACCACATGAATTTCTATGATTTGTTTTAAACCTCAAGTTTCGAAATTCTTTCTTTATTTCTTAAACTCGTGCCCAGTCAAATATGTTCACATAATTTGAGATGGAGAGAATACGTGTGTAACTATATATAACTAATATACAATCTATATATACCGATTAAAAAAATAAACAGTAAATTTGACAGGCTATTTTTGTAAGATCCCATAGGATAAAGTGATAAACACCTATTGGTAGAAAAAATGAACTATCAGCCCGGCCCAACAAGTTTTTCTATACGGATCAGGTAATTGGACTTCCTTGTTTGGACCATTTGATAAGTCCACACTTCAAATAAAGGTACGTGGGAACACCCGATTTTGTAGTCCTGTCACTCAGCGTGAAGCAAAGAGGAATTTTTTTATTCCTATACATTATTTGAAACTTTATTACTCTTAATGTTCATATTTAGTTAATTATTCGGTATAAATAAGTTTTGTTCACAAAATATATACAATTCACCTTAAAAGACTCTCAATCCATTATTTGTACTTTCAATCAAGGGATGTAGTTACACCCTTTTCTTTTTTTCTCTCCTCTTCTTTTTCCTTATTTTTCTTCCGCCTTAAAATACACTAATCAATTAAAGTTGACGAAAAGTATTTCAGATCAAAATAAAAAGTTCTTCACAAAAATAATGTGCGATTCAAATAGGACAAAGATAATTAATTTGGGCTTACTATTTTTTTAGTGCACGTTTGTGTACTGAAAAAGAAACTTGTCATCTGACAATTTATTTTTCTATTTTTTAATAGTGAAAAACATGTGCGGCGAAGGAGAACGGTTCTTCTTCATCCATCGAGATGAGTATTTTCGAGGAAAAATTGGAAAAATTTGGATTGTTGAAAATGAAATAGGTTTTTGACAGTGCTTCGGAAAAGAATTTCCTATTTATAATTTAGAAGGAGATGTAGTTGGCTTCAAGGTTTATTTGAAGTATTGTTCCGGATCGGCTAAGTAATTGTCAGTTTATTAACGTATCTCAGATAATAAATCATCCCAAAATTTATTTAGTTGTCAGTTTGTTAACCTATTATGAATTCGTTTATATGTACACAATTTATTTATGGAAATTTTTTCGTACACTATTAAGTTAAATACAACTATAATAACATATAACTTAAATACAAATTTTATACAATATATCTTTTGTATATTTTGTATCTGATTTATACATAGTAAAAATAAATTTCATACAACTAATTATATATTATACAATTTATCTACAACTTATCTACAACTTTCACGCATTATTTCTAACCAGTTAAATACAACTACAATAACATACAACTTAAATACAAATTTTATACAATATGTATTTTGTATCTGATTTATATATAGTAAAAATAAATTTCATACAACTAATTTTATATTATACAACTTATCTACAACTTGCATACATTATTTCTACCCAGTTATATACAACTACAATATCATACAACTTAACTACAATTTTTATACAAATTTTATACGATATGTCTTTTGTATATTTTGTATCTGATTTATACATAGTAAAAATAAATTTCAGACAACTAATTATACATTATACAACTTATCTACAAATTATCTACAACTTATCTATAATTTTCATACATTATTTCTACTCAGTTTTATACAACTACAATATCATACAACTTAAATATAATTTTTATACAATATTGTTCAACTTTCATAATATATATATATATATATATATAACAGAATATAATTTTTCTACAATTTTACTACAATTTCATAAATATAGTGCATATCACGTCTTCTTCTTCTTCTACTTCTTCTTCTTCTTCTCCGAGTTTTAATCTGAAATTCAGCCAAAATCAAGTCTAATCTTCACCAAAACACCCTCAAAATTGAGATATAAACTCCAAACCATATTCCCAATTGTTTGCAACAACACTCAATCCAAACAAATAATGATTTTTCAAAATCCAAATTTGAATTCAAAGCTTCAAAGCTTTTTAATGGTTGTCAATGGTGGAATTGCTGCTCTCTTTTTCTTTGCTTTACATTACTGAAATTGGGGATTGAGAGATAGAGAGAGACGTAGAGAGAATTCCCAATTGTTTGCCGCAACACCCAATTCAAACAAGCAATATTTTTTGAAAATCCAAATTCGAATTTAAAGCTTCAAAGCTTTTTAATGGCTATCAATAGTGGAATTTCTACTCACTTGTGCAAGATACGTGGGGGGAGGGGGTGGGATGTGGAAAGAGCAACGTGAGGGGGAGTGGGAGTGATTGTATGAATTGATTAATTATCCTTAAATCCTAAAAATGTACATAATTGGTAATTTTGTATATAGGAGGTAATTAAAGCGAACCTTGAGTAGGGAGGGTAATAAAGTTTTCAATAGTGTATAGATATGTAAAAATCCCAAGCAAAAATGCAGTTAAAATAGCACGGGCTAGTCAATTTTCGGATTGATTATTCAAAAATAGCCAACATTTGCTAAGTCATTGAAAAATAATCACTATTTTGCTGCAACAGATACCGCTCCAACATAATATAATGGAGTTTGTTGCACCTGTGTATGAATGATAAGTGCATTTTACTTGATTTTTAAACATATAATTCCTTTGAAAAACACAAAAAAAAACTATCATATTTCTTCCATACTTTTGTCTAAATTATGCAGGAAAGGTTAAAGAAGTATTGGTCCGGGAACGAGAAGATTACAGAGGAAAAATTAGAAAAACGGACAAGCTAAAGCAGAGTAAAATATGGTGCTAAAGAAAGAGATGATCTTCCATGACAAAGGACAACCGACTACAACAAACTATAACCGATCCATAACTAGCCTACAACAGAAGCTCATAACCATGCATAATAAGGCCACAACAAGCCATGACAAGTTCATATCCAAGAGTGTATTGAAAAGTTTGTCATGACTTGACTATAAAAAGAGGCATCAATCGTGAAAGAAGGGGGAGCGAAAAAAGAAGCTGATCGAAATCAAGTTTTAAGCAAAAAGTTGTTTCCTCTCTCTCCCTTCTTTATTTTCTCTTAGTTTTCTTCTTTTAGCCATTATATTGGCTCCGTCTCTAGTCTCGAATAAATTGTAGTATTGGAAATTACTCTAGTTCCTGTTTTTAATTAAATAGGAAAAAATATTCTTCTTGAATATTTCTTTCTATTTTCTTATTTAATGGGCAAGAATATTTTCGTTGTCATTATTAGCTCCAATATGGAGTAACTTTTCTTATGTTGGGAGAATGACAGATCTTAATATTTTTATATAATAATAGATATTATTCTATAAGTTTACATGCTTGAACTAAATTTTATTTCATGTTTATCTGCTTTATTGATAGATGTTCATACTTATGATATCTATCTACATTATGTTATAATGAATTCTACATTTATTTGTAATCGAGAGAGACAAATACTGTATTAATCTATTATAACAAGTAGGGCAACCGAAAGGGACTTACTAAAAGAGCATTTTTCAGTTCAAGCTTTTATTTCTGGTTCTTTAATATTACTAATTTGATAATTAATTGTATAACCGAAAGGAGTGCAACTAATTGTTCAACTTAAGTAATAATATATAAGTGTAATCGTGAGAGGCATTTATACATTTGTGAGAAATATAAACTAAAGAATAAATATATCTACTATATAATAGAAATATCAAGTGAAGTCAGGATCCCAACATCTTTTCATATTTGTGAAAAAAAAATATGTCTTCATTTACGCAATTTTAGTTAGCCAACTCACAACTCAACTCTTTATGATTTTCTCAAATAGTAATTAAAGCAAGAAACGTCTGTAGAATAGATAAACCAATCTTTGTGGGTTCGACATATTTCTATACTATTATTTGACAGGGTACGAGTCAGAATTATATATATATACGCTAGACACTCGTCAAATTTTTGGCGCCGTTGCCGGGCATTGGCAAAATCTACTACAAATTAATTGTTTTACTACTAATTTGAGAATTTTTTTATTGACTGTTGTGCACAAATTTCAGGAAGTGTATGACCCGTTCCTCCTTGAAAAATCTTTGCGGTTGTTGCGAAAGGAACAAGTTTCACGATCTCAAATTTCTTCAAAAGAAGAAATGGAGAACGAAGAACTTAACAACAACAACTAACTCTCGCCATATCAAGTAGAAGACCAGTTTGATGAAGTGGAACCACGACGTAATAGAATACTAAGAGATTATGCAAGGCCATATCATTTTGAAGGAGAATCAAGTGTGAGGAGACCATCAATTGCAGCAAATAACTTTGAAATTCACACAGGCTTGATTCAAACTATTCAACAATAGTTCCAATTTACTAGTGATGCGAGTGAAGATCCTCACACCCATCTAATTGATTTTCTTGAATTAGTTAAAACTTGCAGGTATAATGGAGTCACAACAGACGCCATCAGGTTGCGATTTTTTCCTTTTTCTTTAAAAGGTGAAGCAAAAATATGGTTGCGAAGTATGCCGAGAGGTTCAATCACTACATGGGACCAAATGACTCAGAAATTTCTTAATAAATATTTTTCACCTGCAAAAACAGTTAAAATGAAGCAAGAGATCAATAATTTTGTGCAAACAGACACTGAATCTGTATACCAAGCATGAGAACAATTAAAATCAATGCTAAAAAATATCCACACCATGGTATCCAAGATCTTGACATTTTATATATTTTTTATCATGGTCTTAAACCCTCTACTAGAAATGTTATTGATGCAGCATCAAGAGGACCCATAATGAGCAAAACCACTACAGAAGCTATGCAATTGCTCAATGAAATTTCAGAAAATGTTGTTAAGCGGCCCTCTGACAGAATGATTGTTAAGAAACGAGCAGGAGTCAATAAGGTTGAAGCTTGGAATTCATTAGCGCAACAAATTGCAACTCTGGCACAAAAAGTTGAGGCCTTTCAAGTAAATACTCAATCATCATCTCAACATGAGAATTGTGACGTTTGTAGAGGTAGTCATCCCAATCATGAGTGCCAAGCTTCAACACAAAATGAAGAACAAGTAAATATTATTGGTTATAGAACCAGTTATCCATTCGGTAGTCCCATGGCACAAAAACATTCGGGAGTCCAATGGAGTAACCCAAATGGTTCTGAAAATCCTCAAAGATTTTTCAATCAAAAGCAACAGGTACAGGGACCACCTGATTTTCAAAATCAAAATAGAGTGCAACAAGATTTCCTAAAATATCAACAACCACTCCAAAGAGCTCATCAGCAAAGCCTCGAAGACATGATATACAAATTCATTAAAGCTAATGATGAGAAAGTTGAAAGTCAAAGTTCATAATCAAGAATTTAGAAATTTAGATGAGCCAATTAGCAACCCTCATGTCTGAACAAATAAAGGGTGCTCTACTAAGCAACACCGAAAAAAATCCAAAGGAACACCTCAAAGCCATCTCTCTGCGGTCAGGTAAGAATCTTGATGATCCATATGCAGATAGACAAGGAAAACCACAAGAATTGGAACAGGTAAATGAAGGTGAGAATAAAAGAGACTCTGAACTTCTAAAAAAACAAAAAGATAAAGGAAAAAAGGTACAAGAAATTGAATTGATGACAAATCCTCACTCTGTACCCCTCCCTTTTCCCCAAAAAATGAAAAGAGAAAATCTTGACAAATAGTTTTCAAAGTTTCTGGATATTTTAAAGCAACTTTAAATTAACATACCTTTCACAGAAGCTTTGACACAAATGCCATCATATGCTAAATTTCTCAAAGAAATTTTGTCAAGTAAAAGAAAATTGGAAGAAGTTTCAGTGGTTAAGCTTACTGAAAAATGTAGTGTTATACTTCAAAATAAGCTTCCACAGTAACTTGGTGATCCAGGAAGTTTTAAAATTCTTTGTACTGTGGGAGGTGCTCACTTTGAAAAGGCATTATGTGATTTGGGTGCTTCTATAAATCTAATGCTTTTCTCAATTTTCAGGAAATTAGAACTTGGTGAAATGAAAGATACTTGTGTGTCTCTTCAATTAGCTGATCAAAGTACTAAGAGACCCAAAGGAATAATTGAAAATGTCCTCGTTAGAGTAGACAAATTTGTATTCCCAGTAGATTTTTATAGTTGTCACGACCCAAAATCCCACACGGGTCGTGATGACGCCCAACACCGGAGTCAGGCAAGCCAACAATTGTTTACTAGTGAGATTTTTCTTATTAACATACCAATCCCACATATTTCCCAAAGTTTCAAACTTAGCTCATTTAAATAAAAGCGGAAACATTTACCAATTTAGATACATACAGCCAAAATGATCGTGATCCAATATATACAGTCCCAAAATAAGAATCTACTAAGCGCGTGCCAGGAACTAGTGTCACAAGTCAATAGGTGAACTAGTAGAATATACAAAAGATGATACACGTTGTACTGCTGTCTGAAAGGATGTAGACAGAAATAAACAAAAGATAACTCCATAGCACAACTGAGAATCGCCAAGGGAGGCAACTCACCGTGGAGTCAGGTCCAGAATATATATGTCAAGCTCCGGTCGGATAACCAGAAACACCAGCCCCAGAACCTGTACAATTAAGTACAGAAGTGCAGCATGAGTACATAAATATATATATGTACCCAGTGGTATCCCGCCTAACCTCGAAGAGGTAGTGACGAGAGGTCGACATGACACTCACAAAGGTCCAACAGTATAATTTAACAGAATGTAATAAAAACAGTAGGCATGTAAGGATAGTGAAGCAACAACTATATATGTAAGATACAGAAATCCAGGAAGAATACTGAGGATAAATAAAACAATTACCTCTTCACCTTTTCCCAAATCTCTGTCAGATCAATTTCATGAAATTTAATAACAAATAAATCATACGCATGCAGGGTAAGGACAACCGTCCGGAGTCATAAGATAGGCACGCCCGTGCACTGCCGAGGATCGAATGACCCGTACCAAAAATGCACCTCTCAACCTCTCTATGCACTGGCGAGGATCGACCGGCCCGTCCCAAAAGTGCATCTCTCAATCTCTCTACGCACTGCCGAGGATCGAACATCCCATACCAAAAGTGCGTCTCTCAATCTCTCTATGCACTGCCAAGGATCGATCGGCCCGTCCCAAAAGTGCATCTCTCAATCTCTCTACGCACTTCCAAGGATCAATCGGCCTGTCCCAAAAGTGTGTCTCTCATAAGAGTGGGGAAAATCACACTCTGCTCGCGGAATACAAATTGCGAAGCGGTCACATGCACATACATTATTACAAGTTTTTCTCAAATTTCATAACTTCGGGAACGTAAGCAACATGAAATGTTAATTCAGCACGCATATAGTTCATATCAAGTAAAACACAAGGCATGATGTGGGCCTAACTACCTGGACATAATAGTAATAGTCGCTACGTACGGACTCTCGTCACTTTGCACTTACGTAGCCCCCCACAAATTATCACATATAGCATTTGAATCACCTAGGGGGACAATTCCCCCTTACAAGGTTATAAAGGAGACTCATCTCGTGTCGAATCTACCCCTCGGACCAAGGATACGCCCGAATCTCCGAACTCTACACCCGAGGACTCGCAACTAGCCAAATACGATATAATGACATCAATGCATGCTCAAAGTAGGGAAATTATCCTAAATTTTCAATAATTCAACAATCTTGAGAAATTTCCAAAATCCAACCCCGGGCCCGCACGCTCGGATTCCAATAATTCTCGAAGGGAAAACTCACCCAAAGCCTAAGGATCATTAATATACGATTCTTACTTGATTTCATAGAAAATTCACGGGAAAATTCTCAAATTATCACAAGCTCTAGGTTACTACCCAATTCTTGATTTTTCACTAATTTTGGTAGTTAATTAAGCTGAAATCCATGCATGAAGCTAAGACTAGAGTAGATTTTACTTACCTTAAATGACCAGGTCGATAGCCCCTCAACAATGGTGGAAATCGCCCCAAGGAAGAAGAAGAAGATGAGAAAATGTGTTAAGATCCGTGTATAAAAACACACTGTCTGGACAGTGTTTTCGCACCTGCGACTCGAGGACCGCACCTGGGGTCTCGCACCTGCGGAAATGGACTGGGGAGCCTGGGCCCGCACCTGCGGCTCCGCTCCTGTGGAACTTTATCCGCACCTGCGAGAATTGGCCAGACCACTGGGGGTCGCACCTGCGATGCTGGGGACCACAGGAGCGGTCCCGCACCTGCGACTGCGCAACCGCACCTGCGGTCACACCAGAACAGGTGCACCAGCAGCTATTTTAGCTGGTTTTGAGCCCCGTTAGGTGCCCGGGAGGCACCTGGGCCCACCCGAGCCCTAGTCCAAATATACCAACGAGTCCCAAATCATAATACGGACTCGCTCGAGCCTTCGGAACACCCAAAAGAACGCTAAAACTCAAAATCACACCTCCTAACCCCAAGAACCAAACTTAGGAACTTTAAGTTTTCTAGACTTCGCTAACAACGCGCCGAACCGACCTATACAACTCGGAATGACACCAAATTTTGTAGGAAAGTCATAATTAACATAACATAACTATTCATGGTCTCGGAATTCCGTTCCAACCTTGATAACACAAAAATACGTCCCAAACCAAAATAGGAACTTAAGGAACTTCTTATTTCAATATTGGGTGCTGAAATGCCCCTGGGTCATCAGAAACCCATTTCGAAGATACGCCCAGTTCAAAAATCATCACACGAAGCTACCGAAACCGACAAAACTCGATTCAGAGGTCCTTTACCCAAAATGTTGACCGAAGTCAAACTTGGCCTTAAAAGCCAACCTTAAGGAACCAATTGTTCCTATAGCACTCTAAAAACCTCTGAATTCCGGACCACAAATCTACGCAAGTCATAAATCATAAAAATCGGCTATGGGAAGTTACATTTAGGGGAACGGGGTCCGATAACGCAAAACGACCGGTCGGGTCGTTACATTCTCCACCTCTTAAACAAAAGTTCGTCCTCGAACGGGTCTAGAATCATACCTTAAGTGCTGAATTAGTGTGGATATCTGCTCCGCATGTCCTCCTCGGACTCCCAGGTCGCCTCCTCAACTGGATGGCCCTTCCACTGAACTTTCACGGCAGAAACTCTCTTGGACCTCAACTGGCGGTCCTGCCTATCAATAATAGCAACCGGCTCCTCCTCGAAGCCTAACCTCTCATCCAACTGAATAGTGCTGAAATCAATCACATGAGAGAAGTTGGCGTGTACCTATGGAGCATGGATACATGAAAAACTAGGTGAACTCCTGATAAACTGGGAGGCAAGGCCAGCTCATAAGCAACCTCCCCAACTCGCCTCAACACCTCGAATGGACCTATAAACCTCGGGCTCAGCTTGCCCTTCTTCCCAAACCTCATAATACCCTTCATAGGAGAGGCTTTCAACAGGACTCTATCTCCCTCCATAAATGATACATCGCGCGCCCTCTGGTCCGCGTAACTCTTCTGTCTGGAATGTGCTGTACGGAGCCTCTCCTGAATCAACTTCACTTTCTCCAAGGCAGCCCTCACCAGGTCGGTGCCATATAACTTAGCCTCGCCAGGCTCAAACCACCCCACAGGAGAACGACATCGCCGACCATACAAAGCCTCAAATGGTGCCATCTCAATGTTGGACTGATAACTAATATTGTAAGAAAACTCGGCCGAAAGCAAGAACTGGTCCCACTGACCTCCAAAGTCAATCACACATGCCCTGAGCATGTCCTCCAATATCTGAACTGTACGCTCTGATTGACCATCAGTCTATGGGTGAAATGTTGTGCTGAGGTTTATCTAGGTGACCATATAACTATGCAACGCTCTCCAGAAGTGAGATGTGAACTGAGGACCTCGATCTGATATAATGGACACCGGCACACCATGCAACCGGACTATCTCCCGAATGTAGATCTGGGTAAACTTTCAGAAGTATAAGTAGTAGCCACTGGAATGAAATGTGCTGATTTGGTCAATCTATCCACAATGACCCAAACCGCGTC
>MDKI01109127.1:0-18335 GCA_005239505.1 Nicotiana paniculata
CACAATCTCGTTTATCCAAGTTAAGGAGCTGTGACTTTCCAGCTTAGACTTCTCAACCGGGCCTATCAAGGGCTTCAGCCATACATCCGCTTGGCCTGACTTCTTTAAGAGGCTGCCTCCTACAGGAACATCTATCATTATTTGCTTCATCACCCCACTACTAGAAGATCCTACTTCAATGAAAGATGGAACGACAGTAGAGGTAGATGAAGGAGACACGAATGGAATAGGCTGGGGAGCAGAAACACTAACGGGAGCAGTAAACGGAAGTTCCACATGAGCAGACAGAGGGAAAGTAGTAAGAGGTGCTTCCTCTCAAACTGTACCAAAGCTTTGGTGGAATAGTTGTTCAATTGATTCATTAACAGGAGAGGGAGTTGCATCTTCAGGAGCGGAATGCTCTAATTCAGGTACGTGAGGATCAGCAACGGGGACAGACTCATCGTCAGATACTGCCCTCCTTCGTTGCGACCTCCGAATCAGAGAACCCTCCTCCTATTCTTCCTTTTCCTCCAAGGTCTTGGACCCACTTGCCTTCCTTTTTGACGAAGAGGAGTTAACATTAATTTCTTGGGCCTTAGCCAAAGAAAGTCTTGAAGCGGACACAACAGCAGCAGAGATTCCACGAGTAGGAAACCCTAACAGATGAAAGGGATCAGAAAAGCTCGAAAAGAGAAATAAAGGAAGTATAAAAAACCTTCCATGGGTTTTCACCTTCCAACAAAACCTCGGCGAGAGATACTTCCAAGAACGTTCTTCCATTGGAGCGATCAACAGTAATATTTCTACCCAATCACGGAAACCTGAGACTTCCTCGACGGTTCCCATAGTTGCTGCAAAAGAAAAAGAAACAGTCATGGTACTGGTAATTTATCAAAAATAAAGAAGGAAAGTGAGCAAAACTATTCTCGCGTGTAAAGTTCCACTTCTTGGGGAAGGAGAGATTTTCTTCACCTACTAAACCTGCAGTAGGGACAGGAACATACCGGGCATACCATCCTCTATCCTTGTCATCATAAGGTATAACTATAACCCTTTTACTCCTAGTCGGGAGAGTAAAAACTCCTTGGCAGAATAGCATTGGGGAATAGATATGAATAAGATGATGGAAAGTAAAAGAAATTGAAGCTAAGTTGGCCAAATACTTAAGGCATGCAACTGCCCTCCAAACAAGAGGATCGATCTGTCCCAAACAAACATTGAAGAATCGATAAAATTCGATGATGACAGGGTCGATGGGAGGATTAAATCCTAAAGTGAAGGGATAAGTATATAAAAACGAATACCCAGTTCTATAAGACATTATTCTTTTATTTACATTAGGAACTACAATAGGAAAATCAGGTTTCCAACAGCAATCTCTACGCACGAGTAACACTAAACCCTCTGTGATTTGGGTAGGATAAAGGTTAGCACGATCATGTGACGACATGGAAGAAAACTGTTTACCAATGGCTTCACTGTCCTTTACAAAATAAAACTCGGTAGGAAACAATTTCATTGACTCTTGGCTCACGAAGTGGTTCATTTGGTTCCTTACACTTAGAAGAAGATCTAGAAGGCCTAGCCCTCGAAGAAGATGAAGAAATATTAGACCTAGAAGATGGCAGAGGAGTAATATTGCGAGAAGAAGAAGAACCCATGGAAGGTGTAGAACTTAAACTTCTTAGTTTACCACCCCTCTTACTCCGGATTGGAGCAAAAGAAGGAGATAGTTCGTCTACAATGATAACTTTTTTGGGTTGCTGGCCTGAGAAAGACATATTTACGAGAAAGAAGAATTTACAAGCAATGAAGGGGAATTAGAAGTTTTTCATGAAAGCAAAGGAAAGAAAAATGGGTATTTATACTCAGAAGCGACCGTCAAAAAATGGGGAAAAGAGTGATGTGAAAGTCATAATTGAAACCGTCACTTTGTGACTGATGCAGCCGCAAAAAGACCTAAAAGGCGCTGAATAATTGCAGAACCAATCCGAGAATGCCACATGGTACGAGCTTTAAATGGAAGTGACAAGCGACTATACATTCAGAGACGGATGCGATGGTACGAGTGAAGCGGCGGCAAAAAATTCCCGCCATAAATGAGTATCCATTTACCAAATATTTAATTAATAATTAAATGGTAAGTGGGGGACTATATGTATTGGCAAAAAATAGACTTCACACGTATAATATTTCTGATGACAAGGAGATCCATGTGGAGCAATAGAAACATGACAACTGGTCATAAATTTACAAAGAGGTACGAGAAAAAGAGGAACAAAACAAGATACCCACAAGACAATTAGATGCGGGAGCCCCAATCTAATTGAAGAGTTGAAGAGACACAGTCAGAATAAACCGAGGAAGAATAAAGGGCAGATTCAAATATCTAAAATTAATGAGACAAGCATTACGTAATCTTCACGTAACAGTTACGATTGCCTATTGTAACGTTACATTAATGATATTATTAGTCATTAATTCTCAATCATTAAGAAGAGTAGGCGTTATATTAAGAAATTCCCGATAAAAGGGAATAAAATATCACTTGTATAGACACGTTCAAACCACTACTAAAATATATTTACCTTTACGCATTCTTATTGCTTTCTTATTGCAAATTTAACTATATTAGTCAATGTCCTTGGTTATCAGAAGCCAGAGTACTTCTTAAAATAGCTTTGGCAGAGAATCTAACTCTTTGGTTAAACAATAAGGCCGGATTCCTTAGTTGTATACATATCCATTTACCCTTGTTCCGGTAGAGCCATCCTCGCCGTCAATAGACCCTGTGATCCTCGACTTCTGCGGGCGGTATCATGTGACACTTGGCCAAATCCATCCATCATTTTGGCGCATCGTTTATATGATCAGGCATTTTGCAAACATGGTCAAAGGGATGCCTTTTACCCTTGACAACCTGATTAGAATGTACAATCCCTGACTTTACCGGGGCAGTCTGATTAAACTTCAACAGCGGGATTTGAAGTTTCTCTTTGCTTGTACCGACGAAGTTAGGGTCAGAGGTTGGATGAGCCGTTTTGTCTAAGTTATGACTTCGGTTCTGATTTCAGTGGAGAGGATGCCACTCCATAAAGAATGGAATATGAAACATAAGTGAGTACGTTAATTAAGTGTTTTTTCTTTCCTTTGGATCAAATTCCCCACGAATTAATTTCCTTTGATGATGAAGATGTTACGTGGTATCCCGGAGTGGTTAAGGATCTCATGAGTTGGGTTGGCCAGCTCGATTCGACCTGCCCGTATTATGAGCACGTATGGTGCGACCTAGCCAGGACTAGATGGGCAGCCAAAAATAGTGAATTTTACTCCTGTTGTGCTTGAGTTCTTTAGAAGAGATATCCTCCGACCGTGTCCTCATTTCTTACGTTCTTGTTTTGTGTTTGTGCAGGTCTGGGAGAGGCCTCTTTGATGAGAGAAGCACCTCCTGGGGAAGCAGATACCCCAAAACCTAGCAAAGAAAGGAAGAAAAGAAGGAAATCGTCGTCTGAGTCCTCGACGCCAAAGAAGGCTAAAGTGGAAAAAACTAAGGCCGATTCAACGACCTTAACTCCAGATGTATCAGAGAGCCCCCGAGCTGGAGGCGAAGAGAAAAATGACTCCCCGGTAACACCCGTGGGAGAAGGAAGCATGATTGTTTCACATCTTGGAGAACCGGTGGATGTTGAGTCCGAGGCTTCTAAATCAGAATTTGTTGTCGTTGTTGTCCCACCTTGGGCCGAAGAGGCTTTCGAGGGTGGATCAGATGATGTCCCCAAGTCGATTGATGGCATAAATAGTCCTCGAGCAGGGGGCCACTCGGTTGGCGAGTAGGAAGAGCCTAGTTCTGAAGATCTCCAGAAGCAAAAGAAGGCCCCGATCGATCTAGCCGAGGTTATTGAAGTAAGTGATTCTCCGCCAGGTCCGACATTATCTCTGAGGGAGATACATGATGCCCAAATATAGAGTCTTCCGACGTGGGGCGTCTATCGGAGACAAGGACGTGTTTGAAGGACTATTCACTAGGGTCGAGGAAAACCCCAAGCTTAATGCCACAGTCTTTTTCGATGAGGACGAGAGGCTTTGAAAATAGGTAATATTTCATAGAATATGTTTAGAGATATGATCCTCATCTTTCTAGTTTTTTTTTCTTGCGCTTTCAGGCCATAATGCTTTACAATCAGGCCTTTGCTAAGTCTCAGGCCAAGATGGCCCATTATGAGGAAGAGTGTAAGAGGATCTGATCGGAGGCTAATGAGCTTAGAGATCTTTTTACGAAGAAGGAGGAAGAACTCTGTGACCTTCGGGATCGTTTGGACGCTATGTCTCGAGCGCGGACCGATCTTGCTGAGCAGGTAATAGAGTCTCCGTTCGCTTTTATTAATAAGTTTACTCGACTATAACGTTTAGCACCTTTTGGTTGATCTTTGCAGCTTGAGAAGAAAGATTCCTTGATGAGGGAGAAGCTCCGAGCTAGGGACACCGAGATTATTGGACTCAAGAAACATGTGAATGAGATAGACTCCGAGAAAGATAACCTCCAGGGGAAGTTTCCCTCTGTTGAGTATCATCTTCAGGATGCGAGGGCAGAGAGTATTAAGTACAAAGATCTCCACGCCGAATCGGTTGACGCGCTATCTGCGGCCAGGACTGAAGCCGACGCGCTCGTATCCTTGTACAAAAAGGTTGTTGTTGCTGCAAATGCTCAGGACAAGAAAGTATCTGACAAAGCCGAGTTACAATTGACCCGAGCCGTGGAGCATGCCTGATTAAGATCTCGATGGCAGGCTCTCGAGGATATACATGAAGGGGTATCAATATGTCTGCTGAGATCGAGAGGGTGAAGACCCTAGAAGAGGAATCGGTAGCCCTGCTTACTTCTGAAGGTGATTCGATCAGTGGCTCAGAAGATGATGAAGACGAAGGTGAAGTCTTCGAGGGGGAGGAGGCATTCAAACTCCTGGGGGCTGAGGGCCAAGCCATTGAAAGCACTACCTCCTAGGGAGTCGTTGAAGGCACAACCCCGGTGGTAGATTAGGTTTTTCCTAATCTTGTTTTTCCATTTTTTTCTATTTTTAAAAAAACATTGCCTCGAGGCCCTTCTGGCTGGCCCTTGAGCTCTTACGCATTGGCCCTTAGGCTCTTTAGGATGGCCCTTAGGCTCTTACACTAGGCTATTTTTAGATCGGCCCTGAGGCTCTATATGCTGACCCTTAAGCTCTTACGCATTGAACCTTAAGCTGTCTTGAGTTGGGTCAATGCGACCTTTGATATGGCTATAGTTCCCCCTTATTTTGGCTAAAGACTTTTGAAGTTTTTATGTTCGTCTGACTCTTCGACGGCTCGATAAGAACCTCAATTATGAGTCGATATGTGACGATAAATGAGCACCTCGGGAGGTACGCTCGAAGTCTAAATTTTTGAAGCCTTTTTATTGAGGGCCGATTGCTTCGAAGCCCTTTTATTCATGCCGAGGGTAGCCTGATTAACCGGTTCTTTTTAAGTATTTTTGAAGTATTTGAAGGCTTGTAGTTTTATGGCGACGGTCGGACGTCTCTGAGCACTGTTAATTTGGCCGGAGCCTTTTGATATGACTGTAGTCTTTATGTTTAGACATAGCCTTTTAGTCCCCGAGTGAGATATTCTCGGTGTCTATATCGAGGGTATGCCTTTTTAGGGGTCTTACAAGTTCGAATATATAGCCTTGACTTTAATATTACAAATTTGGACATGCCTCATTGAGGTCTTACAGATTCAATGTTTCCTCATGGAGGGTTATGGGTTCGATGTTGCCTCATTGAGGGCTTATGAGTTTGATGTTGCCTTATTGAGGGCTTATGAGTTCGATGTTGCCTAATTGAGGGCTTATACATTTGGTGTTGCCTCATTGAGGGCTTATATTTTTTAGCATGCCTCTTCGAGGTCTTACAGATTCGATGTTGACTTATTGAGGTCTTACGAGCTCGAAGTTGCCTGATCGAGGTCTTACGACTTTGAGTTTTGGTGGCTTGATGAGCTGCTGTCGGTGACAGTCCCTAAGTGTTCGGGAGTTTTTGGCCCTAGAGCCATATCTTGTAAAAATAGTAAACTTCTTTGAAGCGCAAAGCGTTTCGAAGATAAAAGATACTGGTTCGATTACTTGGTACAAGCATACATGTTTTCGCCATCGAGGGTTCGATTATTCTATGTGGACATGCTTCATTCGACCCTTTGGTCCAATACATCATTCTCCTATCGAGACCCTCTTTGGCATATTTCAATTTCTTCGAGGAGATGATCTGCCGAGGGGATGCCCCCCAGTATTTGAGGTTGATTGAAGAGAAGCCTCGAATACTTGATGAGTTCTCCTTAAGTAGCATATGGATGTTTCCTCGTTAAAAACCTTGCAGGTAAAATCCTATCGGGATAAAACCTGATCGAAGGAAAAGAGTGCAACTCATGCTTTAAAACCAAAGGTCTTCGAGTCGAAGGATGTTTCGATGTCTTCCATCGAACACCTATAAACAATTAGTGTGAAGCACAAAATAAAAAGGGAGAAGGTTATACCTTAGTAATAATAGCGTTTAAGCATTGATATTTTCCAATTGCTTGGGAGTTGCTCGCCTTCCATGGTGCCGAGTTTGTAGGACCCTTTGGCGATTACTCCGAGATGCGGTACGGTCCTTCATAGCTCGGGCCTAGCTTCCCTTTATTTGGGTTTCGAGTGTTGAGGGTGACCTTCCTTAGGAGTAAGTCCCCAACTCCGAAATGTTAGAGGTTTGTTCTCCTGTTATAATATCTTTCGATCCTTTGTTTCTGGGCGGCCATTCGAACTAGGGAAGCCTCTCTCTTTTTATCTAACAGTTCGAGGGCTATATTCATGGACTCATTGTTTGAGCCACGGTGGCATGTTGGAATCTGGCGCTTGGCTCTCCGACCTCGACCGGTATCAAAGCCTCGGACCCACATACCAAAGATAACGGCGTCTCTCTTGTGCCCGACTTCGAAGTTGTTCGATATGCCCATAGTACCTCGGGAAATATTTCTCTCCATTTTCCTTTCGCATTTTCTTATTTCTTTTTCAAGTCTTGAATGATGGTTTTTTTTGTGGATTCGGCCTAACCATTTGCACATGGATGGTAGGGCGTTGACAGTATCCTTTTGATTTTATAATCCTCGACGAACTTTGTTACTTTGTTTCCGATGAACTACTTCCTGTTATCACATGTTATCTCGGGGGGATCCCGAATTGACACATGATGTGATCCCATATGAAGTCGATGACTTCTTTTCCATTATCCTCTCGAAGGCCTGCGCTTCCACCCATTTTGAGAAGTAGTTAGTCATAAATAGAATAAATCTAGCCTTACCTGGTGCTGTTGGTAGAGGACCGACAATGTCCATCCCTCATTTCATGAACGGCCATGGCGATAAGACTGAATGTAGCTGTTCCTCGGGTTGGTAAATCATTGGTACAAATCTCTGGCACTTGTCGTATTTTTGGGTAAATTCTTTGGTGTCCTTCTACATGCTGTCCCAATAGTAACCTGCTCTGATCACCTATCGAATTAAGGAATCGGCACCAGAGTGATTTCCACAGGTTCCCTCGTGGATTTCTCAGAGCACGTAATCAATGTCCCCCGGTCCCAAGCATACTGCTAGGGTCCTATCGAAGGTCCTCCTATATAGGGTTCCTTTTTCATCGAGTGAAAATCAAGCTGCTTTTGTTCGAAGGGCCCTCGACTCCTTTCGTTTCGTGGGTAGCTTCCCACTTCCCAAATAATCGATGTACTTGTTTCTCCAATCCCATGTCAGACTTGTGGATTTGATCTCAGCATGTCCTTCTTGAATAACCGATTTGGATAGCTGAATAAGAGCCTCGTGGAGTATGTCATCTTCTTCAACGGATGATCCCAAGTTTGCGAGTGGATCGACCTCGCTATTTTGCTCTCGAGGTATGTGAACCAGAGTCCATTCTTTGAAGCGATGCAAAGCGACTTGATGTTTTTCTAGGTATATTTGCATCCTATCTGTAAAGACCCGTTAAATTTCAAGTCTAAAAACAATGCCCGAATGGGTCCCCATGTGGTTATAACTGTAGATATTCTTAAAACGAACCCTTGTGGAGTAAAAAGTACCCCGGGACTTAAAAGATAAAATTTTCCAGAATTGCGCAGATCTGCGGTCCACTATGCGATCGCAGATCATGTATGCGGACTGTATAGTGGTCGCATACCTGGAAAGCCTGTTGTACAATTTGAGGACAGCTATGTGGCCCAGTATGCGACCGTATTTTGGGAATGCGGACCACATAGATGTCGCATCCCTGCACCCCCATTTTTTTGCGGAGGAGTTTATGCCACGCGATATGCGATCGCATAACAGGTATGCGGACCGCATAGTGGTCGCATACCTGGGCAGTCCGGTTCCCATTTTGGCCCATTTGAGGGCCATTTATGTGACAGGAATGCAGACCGCATAGCAGGAATGTGATCGCATTCCTGACCACATACCTGCTTCGGGGCTTCTAATTTCTAATTTTTAAACCCGAACTCCAACTTTATAAAACACCCCTCCCCTTCATTTTTAAAGGCTATCTGATTATAATAGAGAGAACTGAGAGTAGGTTCTAGCGAGATAAGTCCCTATCTTCCCCAAATTGGTCCTCCATATCTACTCTGGCCTGGAATTAATCGAGTAGTCGTCATCTTCTACACCATAAGAGGTAAGTCTTCACCCCATTTCTATTCAATTCTCAGGTTTTGGTTAAAAAAAATGGCACACTCATGAATTGGTTCTTGAAGATAAAATCTAAGACTTGCATGCATGTTCATGATTTGTCCTAATCTAGCAAAAGGGTGTAAGTTAGAGTAACCTTCCATTAAAAAGGGGATTAATTAATAAAAGGGATCACATAGTGTTTGATAAAATACCCGAAGGGATTCATGACTTCTAATTCTACGTCTAAACAAGGAATCTTGTAAATTAGATTGGAGGCGATAGAAGGTCTGGTGGGTTGAGAAAAGATACTAAAGGTGAATTTTGACTCGAGGTATGTATGGCTAACTTTAATCTTTATAGAGTCGCCTTTTTGGTGTCCGAGCATTCGGTATGAGTTTCTAGCTTATGCGTATGTGAATCGATTGTTCTAATGTGTTGAGGCGTAAGACTCTATTCTCTGATTATCCTAGTTGATTACCATGCCACCATGTTATATGAGCTTGTGAAAAGGTGATTCTTTGTGCTTATTCTATCATGTGCAAAGCTCGTTAAATAATGAATACATCGGTATGAGAGGATGTGCTGCAAAATGAAATAAATGATAACGAATCCAATTGTTGAATGTATCTAGGTGCTAAATGTTGTGTAGTAAATGATGGAAAGGAAACGTGGATAAAATAATTGAGCTATATGTTGATGGCATACCGTATATGACTCACTGTTTGATAAAGATTTCTGTGGCCTTGATTTCATATAGTTACTTGGTTGTTACAAATGAATATCCTTGATGATGAGAATCTTTGTGATTGAATTGTTGGTTTATGTTGCTATTAATTACATTGTTGAACGTATCAAAGTGTTAAAGGTTGTGTAGCAAATGATGAAAGTAAATATGGACTGATTTTATTGAGTTAAATGATTGTGGCAACACTATATATGAATTACCGATTGGTAAGGATCATTGTGCCTTGATTTCACATAGTTATTGGTTGATACTAACTTATGTTCTTCATAATGAAGATCCTTGTGATTTAATTGTTGGTGGTTGTTGTTGTGAAATGTGATTGTACGGTGGGATCGGGTTGCGCGCCACAACACGAAGTAATAAGGGTGGAGAGGTAATAAGGGTGAAATGTGATTGTACAGTGGGAGGTTGCGCGCCGCAACGCGAAGTAATAAGCGTGGAGAGGCAATAAGGGTGAGATGTGACTGTACGGTGGGATCGGGTTGCACGCCGCAATAGATGAAAAATTGAAATGAGTAACTGTGAAACCTTCGCTGTGATTTTCTGTATTTCTATGTGGTATTTGTTTGGTTTCCCTGGCTGTCTTCTATTTGTGTACTGTTTGATTCTACTTAGAATGAAGCTTGTTCATACATACTAGTACTATTCAATGGTACTAATGTCCCTTCTGTCAGGGGAGCTACATCTTTTACATGGATGTAGGTGGTTCTATAGCAGGTAGTTCTGACCGCCGATATTGGTGCCTCCTCTTCATCCTTTCAGCAGTTTTGTTGAGCCCCATTTCCTCTCGGGCTGTGTGTAGTCTATATCATCTTCTGTTGTATATGTTGTGTCTTTAAAGGTATAGCCGGGGCCTTGTCACCGGCAAATCTATGTAAACTACTAGTATTCCTAGAGGCTCCATAGACACTGGGTTGTACATATATATTTTGGGTAGTAGTTGTATTTACTCGTAATCGTGGACTGAATCAGAAATGTTGCATGTAGCTTGTATCTTTTGGGATTATCAAATGCTAAAATGTTAAAAGAAGAAATGAACTTAAGTTGTAAGTCCATGCTTAGATTTAATTTTCTATTTCATATGGAATATTGTATATCATAAACACGGGGTAAAGCGTTGGGCAGGAAAGGCAATCCAGGTCCGCTTGACCGGGATCATCCGATTAGGCGCCGGTCTCGTCCCTCAGTTTTGGGGCGTGATACTATCTTCTCGAACCTCGAAGCTCTCATTTACCTTTTACTACCAGAAAAGAATCACATTTTGCTTTGATGACTTCTGCTCCTAGGCCTTTGGCTAAATCGAGACCTACAACCATAGCCTCATACTCGGCTTCGTTATTAGTCAACTTTGTAGTTTTTATAGATTGTCTTGTCATGCCGCCTGTAGGTGGCTTCAGAACTATGCCGAGCCTGAACCTTTTCACGTTCGAAGCACCGTCAGTGAATAGTGTCCATACCCTTGACGATGTGCCCAATTTTTAGTAGAAGTTCTTTCTCTACCTCGCGCACGAGGGTGGGCATAAAGTCGGCCACGAAGTCCGCCAAAATTTGGGACTTGATAGCCGTTCAGGACTCGTATTCGATGTCCCATTTGGCCAACCGGCTCGATAATTTGGGTTTATGCAATATGCTTCGAAGAGGATATGTTGTTAAAACACAAATATGATGAAATTGAAAATAAGGATTTAATTTTCGAGATGCACTTATTAATACAAGAGCTAATTTTTCTAAGTGCGGATACCTAGTTTCGGCATCTCCCAGGGTCCGACATACATAGTAAACAGGGAATTTCTCACATTGTTCTTCCCGAACCAGTACACCCCTTACTTTTACCTCGGATACAGCCAGGTATAAGTACATTGTTTCATCCTCCATCGGAGTGTGGAGTAAATGTGGGCTTGATAGATATCGCTTCAACTCCTCTATGGCATGTTGGCATTCCGGAGTCCACTCGAAACTGTTTTTCTTTTTAAGTAAGGAGAAGAAATGATGACTTTTGTCCGACGACCTCGAAATGAATCATCCCAAGGCCGCTATCCGTCCGGTCAGCCGTTTTACGACCTTCACAATGTTTACCACCGTGATTTCTTCGATGGCCTTGATTTTGTCAGGGTTGATCTCGATCCCCCTGTTTGACACCACGAAGCCTAAGAATTTGACCGAACGTACTCCAAAGGCACATTTCTTGGGATTGAGCTTCATGTTGTAGCTTTTAAGGATGTCGAATGTTTCCTGCAAATGAGTCAAATGGTCCTCTGTGCGCAGGGACTTAACTAGCATATCATCAATAACTTCCATGGATTTGCCTATTTGATGTTCGAACATCTTATTAACTAGGTGTTGGTACGTGACTCCTGTGTTATTTTATCCTGACAAGAATTACATCATAGCAGTATGTACCATACTTCATGATGAACGAAGTCTTTTCCTTATCCTCGAGATTCATTTGAATATTATTGTACCCGGAGTTCAAGAAAAGTGAGGATCTCGTGGCCAGCTGTGACGTCAATCAAGCGATCGATGTTCGCAACGAGAATGAATCTTTAGGGCATGCTTTATTTAATTCTTTATAATCTACGTATATTCTTAGTTTTTTTCCCCTTTTTAGGAACTACCACTACATTGGCCAACCATTAGGGATATTTTACTTCCCTAATAAACCCTATCTTGAGGGTTTTTGTTACCTCGTCCTTGATGAATGCATCTTTTACCTCGGATTGAGGTCTTCATTTTTGCTTTACTGGTTTGAACCTGGGGTCAACTCTTAGTCGATGGGTGGTTATTTCCGGTGGGATCCCTATCATGTCTAAATGGGACCAAGCAAAGCAATCGATATTGTTAGTCAGAATTTGAATGACTTTTTTCTTGAGTTCGGGGGATAACCCTGTTCCCAGGTATACCTTTCGATCTGGGAGATGTTCGATCAAAACAGCCTGCTCCAGATCTTCAATCGTTGATTTTGTTGCATTTGATTCTTCGAGGGAAACGAAGGTTCGAGGAGTGAGGAAGTCTTCTTCATTATCCTCGAGGACTTGTTTTTCCTCTGGCTCCTCCGAGGTGGAGGGTGTGGATGTTGGTTCCATGTCGTGCACTGCGAACATCTCCCTTGTCGAATGCTGCTCTCCATATACTCTTTTCACACCGTATTTTGTTGGGAACTTCATCACATGATGAAGAGTTGATAATATTGCCCTCATGTTGTGTATCCACGGCCTTCCAAGCAAGGCATTGTATCTCATGACACCTTCAACGACATGAAACTTGGTGTTTTGAACTGTACCGGATACGTTGGCCGGGAGGATGATTTCCCCCTACTTGTCTCGCATGCCATTTTGAATCCGTTGAGGATTCAAGATGCAGGTACAATTTGATCGATCATTCTGAGCTGCTCCACCACCTTCGACCTAATTATATTGGTCGAGCTACCTGGATCCATGAGCGAGCACACGTTTAATTTGAGTGTTATTCAAGAGAAAGGAAATTACTTGTGCATCATTATGTGGTTGAGTCAAGGTCTCTATGTCCTCTTCGCTGAATGCAAGAATGCCATCGGGCATATAGCTCCGAGTTTTCCTTTCCATTGCGGCAGATACTTTTGTTCGTTTGATCACGGATCCTTGAGGACGGTCCCTCCAACGATCATGTGAATGATGTGCTGAGGTTCTTCTGGTTTGTTCATTCTGTTTGCCTCTCTTTCCTGAAAGTGGCTCTTGGCTCGGTTGCTGAGAAATTCTCGAATATGCCCATCGCCGATCAGCCGAGCCACCTCCTCTCGAAGATGCATATAATCCTCAGCCTTGTGACCGTGGATGTCGTGATATTCACACATTAAATTGGGGGCCCTTCGGGAAGGATCTGATTGTGCGGCAGCCATCTGCTGTCTTTAATCTTGCCCATGGCTGATATGATGTTCAAGACATCGATGTTGAAGTTATATTCTAATAATCGCGGTGCCTCCATCAACCTCGAATGTCTGTCAAACATGGTTTTCCTCATAAACACCCGGGGATTCTGACCCCGAATTATCCTCCGATCATTTTGAGATGCATCTCGTCTAGGAGTGTCTCTTCGGTCTTTGGCATAGGACTGATGTCTTTCTTTTCTTGATCTCGACTTCCTTTCTGTGGACTTTGATTTCTTATTTAGGAGCCTCCTTGGATATATTGAGCCTGAGGGGGATTCCAACTGGTCTTTTTCGACCCTTATCTTTGACTAATACATGTTGTGCACATCCGCCCAAGTTACGGCGGGATACTCAACCAAATTCTACTTCAGTTTCTTCGAAGCTGTGGAGCTTCATTCATTCAAGCCTTGAGTGAAGGCCTGCACTGCCCAGTCATCGAAGACCAGTGGTAATTCCATTCGCTCCATTTGAAAGCGAGATACAAATTCCCTTAGCATCTCGTTTCCTATCTGTTTGATTTTGAAGACGCCAGACTTCCTTAAAGCGACCTTGATGGCACCGGCATGTGCCTTTATAAAAGAGTCTGCCAGTATGGCAAATGAATCTATTGAATTTGGGGGTAAGTTGTGATACATCATCATGGCTCCCCTTTGATAGTGTTTCTCCAAATTTTTTCGATAGGACGGATTTGATCTCGTCATCCTTTAAGTCGTTCCCTTTCACAACACAAATATAGGTAGTAATATGCTCATTGGGGTCCGAGGTCCCGTTATACTTCGGGAGATCGGGCATCCTGAACTTCTTCAGGATGGGTTTCAGAGCCGCACCTGATGGAAATGGCTTTTGCACGAACTTCTTTGAATCTACACCTTTCAGAATCGGGGGTGCACCCAGGATTTGATTGACCCTCGAGTTATAGGTGGAGCCTTTTTGTCATTAGCTTCTATCTTCTTTTCTCCTTATTCAATCCTCTTTGTGAGGTCCTCGAGCATCTTCATAATAGTAGGGTCGGCTGCTGACCTGTTGTTGCTCCACCTCTTCGCCGCCTTCTCGACTCGAGGTGCCGTTTCCGGTGGCACTGTGCTTGGAGCAATAGCCACTTGTTGTGCCTGTAAGATTTCAAAAATGACATGAAGGATAACTTCTCTTTCCTCCCGAGCTGGAGTTTTCTGCACTTCATATTAGTTTTCCCGCCGCACACTTCCATTGGTATGAGAACTTATATCTACATGTTGGGCGTTGCGTGAGCCCACAACCACGGGATTGGTGCTGGTGCCACCCCAGGGTTTTGCAGTGGTACACCGGCACCTAAAACAACTATGTCGTTCTCTCCATGATCTTCAGGACCGTTCTTTTTGTGTGCATTCACTGAGTTAGACATTTTTTGACCTGAAACCAAAGATTCTTGGACAAGAAAAAGTGTGAAAAATAACTTTTGTTTTTATAAAACCAGCACTAAAAAATAACTATTATTTTTAGCCCCACGGTGGACGCCAAACAGTTAACCTTGAAAATGGTAATGACAATTATATTTGATTTTGTGGTTTGAAAAATATGTGATCAATTTAAATACTAGTTGTTTAGGAAAAAGATGCTAAGAATGAGTAAGAAAAGTAAGGCAATAGTATGGAGAAGTAGTGATATGCAAACCAAGCTGTCACAAGATAGGGTCTTGAGTTGGACGAAGCAGGGCCTCGAGGTCGAGCTAGAATGCTTAATGGAGGACGATCGGTGAAAGAATAAAAGTATAAATGGCCTCGAGGATAGCACTTTGTGATCAATAACGAGCAATAAATGAAGAGTAATCGATGAACACAATAAATGAAAAGCAATAAATTTGTAGAACAAATGTTGAGTATATTAAGAAGGCGGAGAATGTTCTTGTCGTATTCAATCTTTATCCGCCCAAAAAAGGCAAGGGTCCCCTTTATATAGGAGGGGGAATCCCATAGTTCATGCGTAATTATTACAAAGAAATATTGTTGGTACAGTTGTATGATGGTCCAGTACGGACTTGTACTATTCTTGCAGGCGCTGTCAGCTTTAACCACGTGCTCTTAGGAGTTTTTCGCCTTTCCGCGGCAGTCTTTGACCTTTATTCTGTCTCGAGGTATATCGATCCCTCGATATACTTCCTCTATGAATGCACCTCGGGGTTGTCTTTGGATTCTACTCTGATACAATCGAGACCAGGGTCAAAATTCCGTGAAAGCCTCAGAATCTGCCACTCCCCATTTTGACAGCATACAAAAACAATTAGCATTCAACACTATAAATGCCCACTAGGGTGCTTGCATTAAATGATATTTAACTAGAAAAGATTTCATAAAGTTAAGAAAAAATCTAAGAACACACAACATTGCAAACTAAGGACATGGGCATGACAAAGGAGTAATAACGTAAACATAAACCGAGTGAATTTTGGCTGTAAAGACCAGGTGATCATCCAAAATTAAGCAAACAACGAATTGGCCATCACAGACAGTCTAACAAGCAAGACGTAGATTATTAGAGATAGACACTTAGCCAAAACACTTGACCTCATCACTCCAGTGTTAAGGACCAAACACTGGAGATTCACGTTACCCTATATTAACCATATTGCCTCCATAGAAAATACCCAGTCTTTCTATTCTCACTTTCCTTGACTAGTTCATTTAAGTGTTAAGTAGGAAATGTGTTGCATCTTACCAACACGGTTTGTTGAAAATTGCAGCTCAATATTATCCTTGGTAAGTGTGAATGGGGTTGCCATGATACCTGCATTTTTACTTTGCCAAAATATTACAATGATCTAGTTATTTCCGTGCTCAAAAGCCTGTCTATAAGACAGTTAAAGCACAAGTACTGTCATGGGTAGCTTTCCAGCCATGCCCCATGAACCCTTAGATGCGCCCCATGGTATCCTGGCAAGTCTCCCAATGCCTAGCGCCACGGACGGTCCCGTGGTCTTGGCCATGCCAAGTGACAAGCGTGCATGTGCCTCTGTTGCCCCATCGATATTCCTCGCTAGCGCCCAGCCGCAAGCAGCTGCCAACAGCGCCGTACACGCAGATCGTGATGCCCGAGACAAAGTTGCTGACAACGGACATGTTTCTACCTTGTAGAAAACTAAGTCCTTTTCATTGTAAATATAGAGTAGTTTTATTCCATGTACTTTCACTATAATCCCCTAACTTAGCAAGGTCAAGTCTTGTAACTTTGGTTTATTTTTTTTAAGCATTATTACGGGGGGGAGGGCGGGATCAAGAAATCAAAAACTTTCTAGCAAGAAATTCTCTATACTGGTGTCTCTCCCTCTCCACACTGCGTTGCCTTCTTTTCTAATGGCTTTCATTAATGCCAGCAAGATTTCATTCAATTTTCATTATTGTTCTCTCAATTGTTTACATTGGTTTTCCTGTATGAAACTGACAATCTCGTCTAGCATACGGAGGGGACCACTTTGCGGACAGCAATTTCCCTGACATCGGTTGCTTAGCCTTACGTCACCCTTCCAAGGAATCTCAGGAAGGCGTTATGTAACAGTTGGTATCAGACCCTAGGCTCGACATCGGACGAGGGAACACATTGACATTACCACCATTTTTTACCATGGTGAATCATGGGGACTGCATTACGACCCTTGAGGAAACGGTTGACGTATTACGACCCATCGTGGATACGATGCTGGAATTAAGAACCAGCCTAGTCCAAAGGTTGTCGACCTAGACCACAGAATGGCCCAGGCCAAAGTTGACATAGAAAACATCAGGCGCGACTCTGAAGGAGACCAGAAAACACCAGCTACTAAGGCAGCTGAAAATTTCGGTAAATTCGAGGGCCTCCAACAGGGGCACACTGATGATTTAGCCCACAGGGTACAAGAGATAGATAGGATGACTGCCATGCAGGAAACTATAGACGACTTGGCAGGCCAGCTCAATGTTGTCAATGATGTTCTACAAGGCTTGCTTCGAGAAGGTGGAAATCAAATCAGGGTGCTGTGAACCTCGCCCCCATGGCACAAAAATTGAAAATTCCTGAGCCAAAGCCATACAGTGGGGCTTGGAATGCTAAAGAAGTGGAAAATTTCATCTTCGACATCGAGCACTAATTCGATGCAGTATACAAGATGGTAACAATTGCTGCTATGTATTTCAGGATGATGCTAAGCTCTGGTGGCGGGTGAAATACGAAGCCATCAGGGCCGGTGAAGATGCTCTAGAGACATGGGCGGAACTAAAGGCAGCCATACGTGATGCGTGGCTAGAATTCATGGTTTAACCTGTTATATGCCTTACATTTTATGTGCGTTAATGATAAAAATACATTTTGTATATGCATAATAAATTTTATTTCATGTGTAGGTGCATTGGAGATGGAAACCGAACAAAATGGATGCAAATACATCAAAAATACGCTTAAGAGTCGAAAAGGAAACACCCGGGCGTTAGCCGGGCGTTTGGCCCCTAAAGCCAAGCTGTCCCTGGCGTTAGTGGGGCGTTTGGCCCCTAAAGCCAGGCTGACCCTGGCGTTAGGGGGGTGTTTGCGCCCTAACGCCAGGCCTGCCCTGGCTTTAAGGGGGAGTTTCAGCCCAAACGCCTGGGTCCCGAAGTTCAGTCAATTCCGAGTTTTGAAGAGTTTAAGTGTTTCCCGGTTGGAATAGAAGTCTCCTAATTGTTTAGGGTTTGTCCAAAACATATAAATAGAACCCAAAACACAACTTGAAGGGGGGATTCGGAAGAGAAGAGGCCATTGCAGTGAAGAAAAACTTGTGGATTACTACTCTGTGAAGCAAACATTGATTTTTATAGCTTTTAATTATTATTTTGTAGTTCAATTATGCAAGTTATTTTAGAATTGATTCTTATGAATATAAGTAGCTAAGTTCTTAATCTAGGGTTTTGGTAGAACCCGTTGGGGGATAAACTTATTGTGATATTAACATAGTTTTGATTGGTTGATTAATCTCTATTTGTTCAACTACGTTCTTGTTGTAGTTGATTGAAGGGCCCTCAATTA
>MDKI01051780.1:0-40818 GCA_005239505.1 Nicotiana paniculata
AGCTAGCGTAACTTGAGAGAGTGCGTATAGTAAATTATCATAATTACTTGAGAGAGATTTATGTTAGAGAGAGAGTTCATGATTGATAGAGACGATAAATCAAGCTATAAGAAGTATCCGAGAAAGAATTCACCAACGGGGGAAACCATAACCTTAGACCTTTATTATCATTGTTTACATTAAATTGTTAGTCAAATACTAGTTTATTATTTTGTTAGTAGAATTAGTTAAACAACACAAATTGATATTCAAAAGTCTTGAGAAAAGTGATTAAGTAACAGTTTAGTATTTTATAGACTCAATTGATACGTTCAATTCTCTGTGGGATCGACTTTGGGTGTAATACCCCAGATTGTATTTGCAGCGCCCGTTTGGTCTTTCTATAAGACATAGTTGAGCGTGATCAACCCACCTGGTCTGGTCAACAAATAATCCCTCCACCATTTCTTAGCGGAACTAGTCATCTCAAAAGAAGCAAAGTCGACCCCATTGGTCTCCAATATACCCATGTTCCGAAGAACCTCATGACAGCTATCAAGATACTCCTGGGGATCTTCTGAAGTAGAACCACTGAAATGGACTGGAACGATCTTGGTAAACCTATCCAATCTCCATAAATCCTCCGAAGACATAGTTGACCCATCACCGGGTTGAGCTGCAGCAACCGACTGAATTACCTGACTGGATGAGCTGCTGGAGTCTGAAAATGGGGAGCCATCTGCTCCGGAGTGTGAGTGGCAGGAGTCTGGGCTCCTCCTCCAGCCTGAGACACGGCTGGTGCCATCGGAAATAAACCCCTCCGGGATCTGAGCTGGCCCGTAAGGAATAGTGTGAGCTGGAACCTCCTCGTCGAACTCTACCCGAGGCTCCACCGTTGGGATTGCTGCTTGGGACCTAGGCTGAGTCGTTCCCCTTCCTCGACCTTGGGCACGGTCTGGGCCTCGACCTCTGCCCCTCGTAGGAGCTGCTGTTGGAGGTTCTGGTTGCTGCTCAGCTGAAGAAGCGGTATGCGTTCTCGCCATCTGCGAGAGAATAAGAGTAGGAGAATTCAATCAGTATTAAGAAAACAAAATCGCACGACAGAGTTGAATAAAAGTGAAATTTGTTCCTAACTTTATAGCCTCTAGGAGATAAGTACAAAAGTCTCCGTATCGATCCCCCAGAATCTACTAAGATTGTCCGTGAATTGTGAGACCTAGGAAACCTAGTTCTCTGATACCAACTTTTCACGACCCGGAATTCCCATCGTCGGGACCTTAATGGCGCCTAACATCACACTTGCCAGGGAAGCCAACGTTAGAGGTTATTTAGCCAATTCTTTCATTTTTTAGTGATTATCAGTAAACAGGCAAAATAAAGTGAGATAAATGTGAAGCTGTATAGATATCAATTTCATTTACATGCTAATTCTACCTAGAATCCGGAGTCACAATTCACGAATATACTAAGATTTCCTACAAACATTTTTTTGAAATAAATTACAATTGTTTATGAAGTAAATCAAAAAAATAATTATAGAAGTGTAGAAGGGGATGCTAGGGCTTGCGGACACCATCAGGACTACCTTGGGTGTCCTAGTTGTATAATCTGCAGCCAACCACTCGATCAGCCACTACCTGCTCCAAAATCTGCACAGGAAGTGCAGAGTGCAGTATCAGTACAACCAACCCCATGTACTAGTAAGTGCCAAGCCTAACCTAAACGAAAGAGTGACGAGGCTACGGCAGTATAAGCTTCATACACTGAATAATGAGACAGAAAAAAAAGTAGAATAAAGTAAAATTAGTAATTTGTAGGGAATAAATACAGAACCCAACATACTTTATCAGTTCCTAGCTATTACCAATCCTTAAGTGAATTTCAATACTACCGTACAACTAACACAGTCAAATACAAAACATAAACATGTAAATTATTGCGGCGCATAACCCGATCCCATCGTGCATATCAAAGTCCTCCCTTATTTCTTCTTAATATCATAAACAACAGAATATAGATAAAAATGTTGCGGTGTGCAACCCGATCTCACTATATCATAATGATCAAAATCACAATTCATCCTTATTTTACCACATTCCACCCTTATTACACCTGTTGCGGCGTGAAACCCGACCCCATCGTATAATATCATATCACCATTATTCCTTCACAATATACCACTCTTATTCCACATGTTGCGGCATGAAATCCGATCCTACCATATGTATATTCATTACACAGGAAATATAGAAAATCCACAAATTAACTCAAGATCCTTCTCAATATGTAAATTTCAGAACAAGGCAAATGAAAATCTCATACTCAATAAACACTACACAAGTAATACTACTCAGCAAGACCAATCCAGAATGTCACTAACACACAAATAAGAACAACATAAGTAAGTAATAGGGGATAAGGAAACTACAGAGTAACAATTATCTTCGACAATGAGAAACAATATCTAACAAATAACAATTAGGCATGGAGTTACAAGTAGGCATGTAACAATTGAAGCGAGGAAAGAAACAATACAATAAAAATGGGAAAGAAACAAGTAAGGCAAATAGATTGGTGACGCATAATTACTCGTCACCTCACATATACACTGGTCACATGATTTTCATATAACACTTAAGGCAAGGATTCCTAATCCCTCAAGTCAAAGTTAGCCACAACACTTACCTCGATCCACATGCCATTCACTGATCAATTAATGTTTTTCCTCTAGATTCCACCTCCAAACTACTCGTATCTAGCCATAATTAACTTAATAACATCAAATATGTCTAAAGAAATTGATTACAATGCATAAATTTAGGTTTCCCAAACTTTCTCCCAAAAAGTCAGAAATCGCCCCCGAGCCTGCTTGGCCAAAACTCGAGGTTCGGACCAAAACCCATTCACCCCCGAGCCCGAATATGCAATTAGTTTTGAAATCCGATCCTAAATTGAGGTCTAAATCCCAATTTTGCAAAAATCCCTAATTATACCCAAACCCCCAATTTCTACCACGAAAATCTTAGATTTTAGGTTAAAAATTAATTGAATGCAATGGGTAATTGAAAGAAAATAGTTTAGAATCACTTACCAGCACTTTGGGGAAGAAATTATCTTGAGAGAATCGCCTTTAGGTCGTTTGGCTTATGAAAATTTGAAAGAATGGCCTAAGTCCCGTAATGGGACAGTTTAATAATTGCGGGACAATGTTCATCGCATTCGCAAGGACACTGTCACGTTCGCAAAGAGCAGCGTCCTATAGTCTTACGCGATCGCTGTAGGTACTACGTGTACACAAAGGCTTAGCCCGCCTCACCTTCGCGTTCGCGAGACAAGGCTCGCGTTCGTATAGAGTTCCTGAGGTGCCCTGCCCAGCCTAGCTAAATCTACGCGTCCGCGTTCGATGGGTCGCATTCGCGTAGAGCAACTCCCCCCAATGCTCAGTGTTCGAGACCATGGTTTTGATTTCACATAGAGTAAATCCTCCACATATCATATTCCCCTTCGCAATCGCGAGAGTGACTACGCGATCGCGAAGCACAATATATCAGACACGAGATACAACATATGCACACCACATTTTCTAAGTCCAAACATCCCGTAGCCTATCTGAAACTCACCCGAGCCCTGGGGGCTCCAAACGAAACATGCACACAAGTCTAAAAACATCATACGGACTTGCTCACGCGATCGAATTGCCATTATAACACCTAAAACTACGGATTTAGCAACAAATCGAATGAAATTTTCAAGAAAGCTTAAGAATTTCTATTTTCACAACCGAGCGTCCGAATCATGTCAAACTGACTCTGTTTCTTACAAAACTTCACAGACAAGTCATAAATATTATATTGAACCTGTATCAGGATTTGGAACCAAAATACAGCCCCGGTATAAACAATGCCAAGCATCAATCAAATTCTTACAACCATTTAATATTCAACAAAAATTCATATCTCGAGCTAGGGACATCGGAATTCGACTCCGGGCATATTCCCAGGTCCCATATTTCAATATGAACCCACCTTCACCATCGTGTTATAGAGCTCTTCATGAGTTTTCACTAAGAAGATTCTCTCTTTTTAAATTTTCTGCTTACCATCGCCCTATGGTGCCCGAGAGAGTTTTCACCGATAAGACTCTCTTATTTTATTTCTCTCATTTAGTGGAAACAAACATTCTCCTTGATTGATCTAAAGGACTTAAAAGGATTTGGGTAAAAGGATTTGGATCGGGTTACAACTTTGGAACCTTTCAGGCAGAACCATCACCGAACCGTTATAACTTCGGCCACATTTTCAACTTTGGAGAAATGTCGATTTTTATTTTGGTGTGCTTGAACCCCACAGTGATGCTGCCTACATATCCTTTCGGAATCAAGTCGAACGTAGTTCAAGGAACTTCATTTTTTATTTTCTTTTGTTTTTCTTTTTTTTACATGACTTTCAGGTTCCGCAAAGGGTAATCAAGAAAAGGGAACCGACTCAAAGGGTTGATAGTGTTTGGGTAGCGAGAATGAAAGCCTTCGTCATTCCGATCTGAGAGTATTAAAATCGCGAAAGGGGTCAAATATAGTACCTTTTGACTGCATCCGTATTGACAGCTATTTTGGGGTCATTTCCTTCAATGTCTCCCAAGTGCAACACTCCTTTTGGCAACAATTTTCTTGTAATGTACGGACCTTTACAATTTGGAGCAAATTTTCCTTTTGCTTCCTCATGATGCGGGAGAATACACCTCAGAACGAGTTGCCCCACTTCAAAATTTCTAGGCCACACTTTCTTGTTGTAGGCACGGGCCATTCTTTGTTGGTACACCCGCCCGTGACAAACTGCGGCCATCCGCTTTTCATCAACCATAGTTAATTGTTCCAACCGTATCTTGACCCACTCATCATCTTCAATCCCGACATCAACAATGATTCGAAGAGAGGGAATTTCAACTTCTGCAGGTATTACAACTTCAGTGCCATAAACCAATAAGTAAGGTGTGGCCCCAACTTATGTGCGCACGGTTGTGCGATATCCCAATAGTGCAAAAGTAAGCTTTTCATGCCATTGTCTAGAACTTTGAATCATTTTCCTGAGGGTCTTCTTGATGTTCTTGTTTGTCGCTTTAACGACACCATTAGCTTTGGGTCGATAAGGGGTAGAATTATGATGGGTAATCCTAAACTGTTCTCATACCTCCCTCATCAAGTGACTGTTCAGATTTGCAACATTGTCTGTAATGATAGTTTTTAGAATACCAAAATGACAAATAATGTTAAAATGCACGAATTCGACCACCTCTTTCTTGGTGAATGCTTTGAAAGTGACTTCTTCAACCCACTTTGTGAAATAATCGATGGCAACCAGGATGAATCTGTGCCCATTTGAAGTTTTCGGCTCGATTGGCCGAATGACATCCATACCCCAAGCAACGAATGGCCAAGGTGATGATATTGGATGAAACTCTGAGGGCGGTGCATGAATCAGGTCACCGTGTATCTGACACTGATGACAAAACTGAAGCAATCCTTTTCCATGGTCATCCAGTAATAACCTGCCCGTAGGATTTTCTTTGCAAGGACATATCCGTCCATGTGGGGCTCGCATACTCCCGAATGCACTTCGTTCATGATCTTTTCAGCTTCTTTGGCATCTACACACCTTAAAAGATTCATATCTGGAGTTCTTTGGTACAAAAATTCTCCACTTAAGAAGAAACTGCTGGCAAGCCTTCTAATGATTCTCTTTTGGTCTCCACTGTCATGCTCAGGGTATTCCTTTGTTTTCAAGAACCTTTTGATATCATAGTACCATAACTGAACATCTGGTTCTATTTCAACTGCATTGACATAACCGTGTATTTCTCGAATTTGGATCTCTAATGGGTCAATATGGACATTGCCCGGATACGGAAACATTGCAACCAAGGTAGCTAGTGCATCAGCTAACTCATTGTGGAATCGAGGAATATACCTGAATTCAACGGACTTGAACCGTTTGCAAAGATTTTCCAAATGTTTCATGTATGGGGTAAGCTTGATGTATCGAGTTTCCCATTCACCTTGGACTTGCCGAATGATCAAATCAGAATCTCCCATGATTAATAATTCTTCCACATCCAGATAAACTGCCCATGTTCATGCCCATAATGCAAACTTCATACTCGGCAGTGTTGTTCGTACAGAAGAATCGAAGCCGGGTTGTGGCCGGATAGTGCTGACCAGTGGGCGAAATCAAAATTGCCCCGATCCCGACACCTTTTGCATTTACAGCTCCATCAAAGAACATTTTCCAAGCATTGGTTTCCTCTGGAATTACTTCAACTGAATTTACCTTCTCGTTTGGGAAATAAGTTCTCAGGGGTTGGTATTCATCAAAAACTGGGTTCTTAGCTAGATGATCATCCAAGGCTTAGGCTTTCATTGTCGTGCGGGTGACATAAATAATGTCGAACTCAGTGAGCAGGATTTGCCATTTTGCTATCCTTCCCATGGGCATTGGTTTTTGGAATACGTACTTCAGATGATCCATTCGAGTCATGAGATATGTGGTGTAGGCCAATAGATAATGTCTGAGCTTCTGAGGGACCCAAGTTAGGGTGCAACAACTCTTTTCCAACAAAGTGTACTTGGCTTCATAACCGGTAAACTTCTTGCTCAAGTAGTATATGGCTTTCTCTCTCTTCCCGATCACATCATGTTGCCCGAGGACACAGCCGAAATAATTTTCTAGGACTGTCAAGTACAAGAACAAAGGTCTTCCAGGCTCAGGCGGAACCAACACCAGCGGGTTTGACAAATATTCTTTGATTTTATCAAAAGCTTCTTGACACTCTTCCGTCCATTTGATCGGCGCGTCTTTCTTTAGCAACTTAAATATGGGCTCACATGTAGTAGTAAGTTGAGTGATGAATCTACTGATGTAATTCAACCTCCCTAGCAAACTCATGACCTCTTTCTTGGTTTTCGGAGGTGGTAAATCCCGAATATATTTTATCTTTGCTGGATCTAACTCAATACCCCTCCGATTGACTATAAACCCCAGAAGTTTCCCAGACGGAACTCCGAATGCACATTTAGCTGGGTTCAATTTCAAATCATACATGCGCAGACGCTCAAAGAATTTCCTCAGATATCGCACATGGTCTTCTTGTGTTATGGATTTAATGATCACATCATCCACATACACCTCAATTTCTTGGTGTATCATGTCACGAAAGATGGCGGTCATAGTCCTCATGTAAGTTGCCCCCGCATTTTTCAGACCGAAAGGCATGATCCTGTAACAGTAAGTGCCCCACGGTGAAAGCTATCTTTTCTGCATCTTCTTCATCCATCAGAACTTGGTGATACCCAGCGTAACAATCCACAAAAGACTGTATCTCGTGTTTGGCACAATTGTCGACAAGAATGTGGATGTTTGGTAATGGAAAGTTGTCGTTGGGGCTTGGTTTTTTCAAATCCTTATAGTCAACACACACTGGGGTTTATCCATCTTTCTTTGGTACTGGAACCACATTAGCCAACCACGTGGTGATCGGACTACTCGGATCACACCAGCTTTTAATTGTTTGGCGACTTCTTCTTTGATCTTATCACTGATATCTGTTTTGAACTTTCTCTGCTTTTGTTGGACAGGTGGACAGCCAGGGTAAGTCGGCAACTTATGTACCACTAAATCGCCGCTTAGTCCTGTCATATCATCGTAGGACCATGCAAACACGTGTTTGAATTCAAACAAAATTTAGATCAATGCATCTGTAGTTCTTTCCTCATCGTGAATGCTTATCGTGGTTTCTCTGATCTCTTCTGAACTGCCCAAATTAACTTGCTCGGTTTCATTTAAGTTTGTCTTAGGCTTATTCTCCAATTATTCCAATTCTCGGTTTATTTCCCTAAAATCCTCATCTTCATCATATTCTGGTTCTTGATTCGTTATTTCACAGTTAGACAGCGTTTTAGGATCTGGGCATGAACTCCGCAAGAATGTCATGTTATTTAAGTCCGCGTTATTAGAACTGAAAAGGAAAAGATAAGAAAATTAAAAAATCATAAATAAATAAGAAAGATCTGGAAAAGGACACCAAAGAATTCATCCGAAAATGCGACAAATGTCAAAGATTTGTGCCAATGATCCACCAACCCGGCGAACAGTTGCATTCGATCTTGTCACCATGGCCTTTCATGAAATGGGGAATGAGAATCGTCGACCCCCTACCAACGGCGCCAGATAAGACTAGATTTATTCTATTTATGACTGACTATTTCTCAAAATGGGTGGAAGCACAGGCCTACGAGAAGGCAAGAGAAAAAGAAGTCACCAATTTCATCTGGGATCACATCATATGACGATTCGGGATCCCCTACGAGATAATGTATGATAACAGGAGGCAATTCGTCGGAGGCAAAGTAACAAAGTTTTTTGAAGATCGAAAGGATCATATCAACGCCCTACCACCCGTGTGTAAATGGTCAGGCCGACTCCACGAACAAGACCATCATTCAAACCTAAAGAAGAAGTTAGAAAATGCAAAAGAGAGATGTTGGGAGATACTTCCCGAGGTACTGTGGGCATATCAGACAAACTCTAAATCAAGCACATGAGAGATGCCATTCTCTCTGGTATACGGGTTCGAGGCTTTGATACCGGTAGAGGTCGGAGAACTTAGTGCCAAATTCCTTCATGCCACCGAGGATTCAAACAGTGAGGCTATGAATACAGCCATCGAGCTATTAGACAAGAAGCAAGAAGCTTCCCTGATGCGGATGGCCGCCCAAAAATAGAGAATCGAAAGATACTATAACAGGAGAACCAACCTCCGATATTTTGGAGTTGGGGACTTAGTCTAAGAAAAATCACCATGAGCACTCGAAACCCTAATGAAGGGAAGTTGGGCCCAGGTTGGGAAGGACCGTACCGCATCCTCGGGGTAACCGGCAAAGGGTCCTACAAACTCGGCACCATGGAAGGCGAGCAACTTCCAAACAATTGGAACATATCAATGCTCAAGCGCTTTTATTGCTAGGGTATAACTTCCTCTCTTTTCATTTTGAGCTTCAAAATAATTTCTTGTAGGTTCCCAATGAAAGACACCCCGAAGGCCTTGGGTTTTAAAGCATGCGTTTCGTTCTTTTTCCCTCACATCAGAATTTTGTCCCACATGGGTTTTTACCGACGAGGTTTTTAACGAGGCAACACCTATATGCTACCTGAGGAGAACTCACCGAGTATTCAAGGCTTCTCTCCGATCAACCTCAAATACTGGGGGGCATCCCCCCCCCCTCGAAATCACTAAAATATGCCAAAGAGGGCCTCGACAGGAGAATGATGTACCGTACCAAACGGTCGAATGAACCGTGTCCACACAGAACTTCGAACCCTCGATGGTAAAAACATGTATACTTGTACCAAGTAATCGGAGAAGAATCTTTTATCATCAAGACACTTTTCGCGCCAGAAAAGTTTGCTATTTTTACAAGAAGCGGCCCCGTGGCCCAAAATTAACCGCCACTCGGGAACTGTCCTCGACAGTTACCCCATCGAGTCACCAAAAAGTCTAAGCCGTAAGACCTTAGGGCCGGCAACTTCGAGCTCATAAGCCCTCCATGAGGTATTTCCAACTCTGACTCGGGGAGTCCTCGACTGTCGGCTCGCCAAGCTATCTAACTCGAAGTCGTAAGACCTCAGGGCCAGCAACTTCGAACTCATAAGCCCTCCACGAGGCAACATCAACAACATAAGCCCTCCATGAGGCAATATCAACTATGGCTCATGGACCACCCTCGAAGGTCGAGTTATAGCCATAAGACCTCAGGGCTGGCAACTTAAAACTCATAAGCCCTCCATGAGGAATTTCCAACTCTGACTCGGGGAGTCCTCGACTGTCGGCTCGCCAAGCTATCTAACTCGAAGTCGTAAGACCTCAGGGCCAGCAACTTCGAACTCATAAGCCCTCCACGAGGCAACATCAACAACATAAGCCCTCCATGAGGCAATATCAACTATGGCTCATGGACCACCCTCGAAGGTCGAGTTATAGCCATAAGACCTCAGGGCTGGCAACTTAAAACTCATAAGCCCTCCATGAGGAAGCATCGGAACTATAAGACCTCAAGCAAGGCATGTACTGACTTATAAGACCTTAAAAAGGCATAATCCTGAAACCAAAAGTCAAGGCTATATATCGAACTTGTAAGACCCCTAAAAAGGCATACCCTCGATATAGACGCCAAGGCTATCTCACTCGGGGACTAAAAGTCTACGGCCAAATACAACGACCACCTTCATAAGGCTCCGGCCAAACTAACGGGACTCGGAGTCGTCCGACTGTCGCCATAAAATCACTTCGAAAAAACTTTGAAAAGAACTTGTTAAAGGTCGTACCGACCTAAAGCGTAAGAACCCGAGTCGCCAGCTACACCAAAGGTCGTACTGATCTAAAGCGTAAGAGCTCAAGTAGCCAGCTACACTAAAGTTCGTACCGACCTAAAGCGTAAGAGCCGGAGTTGCCAGCTATGTCATGCCCCATAACCGAGGGACGATAAAGGCACCTAACCGGGTGAACCCGGTCAAGCGGACCTGGATTTCCTTTCCTACCCAACGCGTTTCCCCCGTATATACAATGCACCATATTCCATATGAAATAAAAACTTAGGATTTAAGCGTGGGTTAACAAACTTAAGTTCGTTTCTCTTTTAGCATTTCAACAATTGATTCCCAAAACATACACAATACATACATAACTTTCCAATACGGACCACGATTCCAAATACATATAGTTACTACCCAAAATACATAAATACGCCCACATCATGTCTATGGATCCTCTACGAATACTAGGAGTTTATAAAATACTTACCGGCAACAAGGCCCTGGCTATATCTTACAATACATAACAGACTCAAAAGAGATGGCATGAATTACACACGGCCCAGGGAGGAAGTGAGGCTCACCAATACTTGCTGAAAGATGTGGAGGAGGCACCACTAACGGCGAGTTGAGATACCTGCTATGGACCCACCTACATCCATATAAAAGATGTAGCGCCCCCGGCAAAAGGGACGTTAGTACTGTGGAATAGTACTAGTATGTATGAGTAAACTTTACTCAAAGTAAAATCAAGAGCTGCACAGATAGAAAGCAGTTAAAGGAACCAACACATAATGCACAGTGATATAGAAAACAAGTACAATTTAGAGCCTCACATATTCTCATTTCATCAGAATCACATTTCCGCTTTATTACATTCTGTTGCGGCGTGCAACCCGATCCCACCTTATCGTTTACACTCCACCCTTGTTACCTCTCCACCCTTATTACTATGTGTTGCGGCATGCAACCCGATCCCGCGGTACAGTTTGCACTCGACCCTTGTTACCTCTCCACCCTTATTACTTCTTGTTGCGGCATGCAACCCAATCCCACCGGACCATCACATTTCATGGCAAACAATAACAACCCATAGTTCAATCACAGGGTCTCATATCATCAAAAGTACAATTTCATAACACCCAACCAATCACGTGTTCACAATAGTCTTTATCATCCATTAATTCAACCACAAAGATGCTCATAAATAAGAATGTAAATTCATTACAACCAACAATCCATATGAAGTTAAGCCACGGTAAACCTTGCCAACAATGAGTCATATACGATATTTCCATGGTCATTTAGTTCAATTAGATCAATTCGCAATTCCCTTTCATCACTTGTTACATAGCCCTTATCACTTAGATACATTTACACATTTGAGTTTGTTATCATTCTTTCATGCCAACATACTCAAACATTTAACGAACCTTGCACATGATAGAGTAATCACATAGAAATCACCTTTCACGATTTCAATTATCACGATAGTCGACTAAGAAAAATCAAATCTCACACCTCAACACAACCGGGTAATCAATTCACATATACTCAGCAAGAAACTCATACCGAATGTTTGGACACCAACAAGGTGACTCTACGAAGATTAAAGTTAGCCATACATACCTCGAGTCGTCCCCTTTTTTAATTTCTATCACAATTCACAGGACCGTCTAGAACCGTCAATCTATTCCACAATGTGACATATTTCACTTAGAATTAGGAATCTTGTACTCAATTGAGCATTTTATCAAACACTATGTGACCCCTTAGACTACTAACCCCGTTTTGAGAATGATTTACTAGATTACAGGGTTTAACTCACATGCATGCAAGATTTCACTTTTTATTTTCAAGAATCAACCTATGTGTGTTTGATTCTTGCACAAAATCTGAGAAATTGGGGAAATAGGGTGAAGACTTACCTCTTTGAGTGAAGAAGATGACAGTAACTTAATAATTTTCGGGCTTGAGTAATTTTGGAAAAATCAAATTGAATGATGTTGAAACCTTCTCTCTCAAGAACTCTCTTCTTCTCTCTCTATTTTTGGTCAGAAAATCATTAAAAATGAAGGGAAGGGGTATTTTATAAAACAAGGGGTCGGGTCTTAAATTTAGAAAATAGGAGCCCCGACACGGAGATGCGGTCATTGCATTCCTGCTATGCGGTTCGCATTTCTATCGCATAGTTGGCCTTCAAATGGGCCAAAATTGGAACAACACTGCCCAGGTATGCGACCACTATGCGGTCCGCATACCTGTTATGCGATCGCAAAGTGCATCACATAACCTCCCTCGCAAAAACCATGGGGCAAGAATGCAACAACTATGCGGCCCTCATTCGTGAAATGCGATTGCATTCTAGGCCACATAGCTATCCTCAAAATGGACAGGAAACTGTCCAGGTATGCGACCACTATGCGATCCGCATACCTGTTATGCGATCGCATAGTGCGTCGCATAACGCGCAATTTCTGGAAAATTTAATCTTTCAAGTTCTGGGATACTCTTTACTCAAAAATAGGACCGTTTTAAGAATTTCTACAATTATAACAGCACAGGGACCTATTTGGGCATTATTTTAGACAGAGAAATTTTACGGGTCTTTACATCCTCCCCCACTTAAAATCATTTGTCCTCGAATGAGGATCAGGAAATCATTTGGTTTTGAAAACACAATATGCCAACCCCCAATTTTTACTAATTCCGTTATTTTCTTATAATTTCGCCAGATTTTCCTCTGTAATTAGGCCTATCTACCTGTTAGAGAGCCCCCGAAACACATGATCCTAACCAATTCCACACATAACTAGTTATTTCATGGCCTTGCACATAATTTGGTCTACTCGACAAGTCTCATATAATTCAATTACTTCAACGTGCCATATACACTTCAATTAATCCTTACCAATCTACACTTCAATTAATCACTACCAATCTACACTTTAATTAATCATTTAACCATCACATGAGTTTCACATAATTTCATTTACTCCAAGGGGTTTCACATTACTCAAATAGTCATAACATACACAATTATAGCACAACTTGAGAAGTTACAATAGTAGAGGAATTATGGGGAAAATGGGGTGCTTTTGCACAAAACTGAACATAACATATAGTTGCTTAGAGATGACAATTCGCACGATCACTACTAGAATTATTCAAACAAATGGGGATATTTTTCTCTCATTTCATTTTCCGCTTCCCACGTGGCTTCCTCAACTTGCTGACTTCGCCACAACACTTTAACTGAAGTAATTTCCTTGTTCCTCAATCTACAGACTTGCCTATCAAGAATAGAAATCGGAACGTCTTCATACGATAATTCTTCATTAACCTCAATAGTCTCAACTGGCACGATAGCTGATGGATCTCCAACCACTTTCTTCAACATAGACACATGGAACACCGGGTGCACTAATGACATTTCAGGGGGCAATTCCAACCTATAAGCCACATGTCCTATACTTTGAGCAATCTGATACGGCCCGACATACCTAGGGCTCAATTTTCCTTTCTTCCTAAACGGCATTACTCCCTTCATGGGAGACACCTTCAAGAATACCCAGTCATCTACTTGAAACTCCAAATCTCTACGACGAACGTCCGTATAGGATTTTTGATGACTCTGAGCAGTTTTCATCCTCTCCTGAATGACTTTAACTTTTTCCATAGCTTGGTGCACAAGATCCGGTCCTAGCAGTTCTGCCTCGCCAACCTCGAACCATCCAATCGGAGACCTACACCTCCTTCCATACAATGCCTCAAATGGGGCCATCTGAATACTAGCATGGAAACTGTTATTATAAGCAAATTCTATAAGGGGCAAGTGTTCATCCCAGCTACCCTTGAAATCTAATACACAAGCCGCAACATATCTTCAAGCGTCTAAATAGTTCGCTCTGCCTGCCTATCAGTTTGTGGATGGAACGTTGTGCTGAGATTTACCTGAGTACCCAAATCTTGCTGAAATTTTTCCAAAAGTTAGCTGTGAACTGGGCCCCTCGATCTGAGATAATAGAAACTGGAGTGCCCTGGAGTCTGACTATTTCTTTGATATACAACTGAGCGTACTGTTCGGCAGTATCGGTGGACTTGATTGGCAAGAAATGCGCCGATTTCGTGAGTCGATCCACTATCACCCAAATCGAGTCGAACCTACATGGAGTGCGAGGTAACCCCACCACAAAGTCCATATTGACCATCTCCCATTTCCACATCAGTATTTCCATAAGCTGCGTCAATCCATTGTGCCTCTGATGCTCGGCCTTCACTTGTTGACAAGTCGGACACCTAGCCACAAAGTTCGCCACACCCCTATTCATACTATTCCACCAAAATATCTCTTTGAGATCATGATACATCTTCGTAGAACCTGGGTGTACTGAATACCTGGAGTTGAGAGCCTCTGCCATCACCCTTTCTCGTAGATCATCCATATCTGGAACACATAGCCTCTCTTGACACCGCAGAACACCGTCATCATTGCCGAGTGAGAATGTTGAAGTCTTGTGATTCAAAATTGCTTCCCTCAACTGTGCCAAAGCCGGATCCCTGAATTGATTTCCCTTGACTTCTGCTAAAAGCGAAGATTCTGCTCCATTACGCACCACAACATCCCCTTCGTGTAAGGTCGAAAGGCAGACCCCCAGACTAGCCAACTAATAAACTTCCCGAGCCAAAATCCTCTGACCAGCTTCCAAGTGTGCCAAGCTACCCATGGATTTCCGACTAAGAGCATCGGCTACCACATTCGCCTTCCCTGGATGGTACGAAATATTCATATCATAGTCCTTGAGCAACTCTAACCACCTCTGATGCCTTAAGTTCAACTCCTTCTGCTTGAATAAATATTGAAGTCTCTTGTGGTCTGTGAACACGTCCACATGGACCCCATAAAGATAATACCGCCAATTTTTTAATGCAAACACAACCACCGCGAGCTCCAAATCATGCGTCGGATAATTCTTCTCGTGATTCTTGAGCTTCCTTGAAGCATACGCTATAACTTTAACACATTGCATCAACACACACCCCAAACCAACCCTCGACGCATCACAATAAACCACAAATCCCTCTGAACCTTCTGACAAGTCAACACTGGTGCCAAAGTCAATCTTGACTTTAATTCCTGAAAACTCGTTTCACATGCATCGGACCACTGAAACGTAACTGCTTTCTGCTTCATCTTAGTCAATGGGGAGGCGAGAGTAGAGAATCCCTCCACGAACCTCCGATAATACCCAGCTAGACCCAAGAAATTGCGAACCTCTGTCGGGGTTGTTGGTCTAGGCCAATCTTTTACCGCTGCAATCTTTTGGGGATCAACCCGAATCCCCTCCCTGGAAACAACATGGCCCAAAAAGGTGACTGATTCTAGCCAAAACTCACATTTTGAAAACTTTTCATACAATTGGTGTTGATGAAGAGTCTGCAGAACTACCCTGAGGTGATTAGCATGATCCTCCTGACTCCGCGAGTAAACAAGAATATCTTCAATGAAGACTATCACAAAGGAGTCGAGAAACGATTTGAAAACCCGATTCATAAGATCCATAAAAGCTATTGGGGCATTGGTTAGCCCAAAAGACATTACCAGAAATTCAAAGTGCCCATAACGAGTCCTGAAGGCAGTCTTAGGAATATCCTGTTCCCTGATCTTTAATTGGTGATACCCGGACCGTAAATCAATCTTTGAGAAGAACTTAGCACCTTGCAACTCGTCGAACAAATCATCTATCTGAGGCAATGGATACTTATTCTTGATGGTGACCTTGTTGAGCTGCTGATAATCAATACACATTCGAAGCGATCCATCTTTCTTTCTGACAAAAAGAACCGGTGCGCCCCAAGGCGACATACTCAAAGCATAAAATCAGCTGGGTCCCTCTTGACCCCGCGCTCTACCCCTAGCTGCTCCGCACCGTACTGGTGCTGGAGGGCATGCTGAGGACGTAGCGGCTGATGAACTGAAGGGCTGAGCAGCACCCCTACCTGTGCCCTGACTGGGCGCACGACAATCTCGCTGAACATGGCCCCTCACTCCGCATCTATAGCATACCGGAATATCCAAGTAACAAGCCTCAGTATGAAATCTCCCACACTTAGGGCATGGGACCCTCCGCTTCTAGTGGAACCTCCCACCTGAACGACCCGACCGATGGAACCTCCTGCTATCTGAACCGGGTCCAAAATGACCTCCCTACTGATAACTGTGCCCTAATGGCGGCGCACTAGTTGAGGACTGAGCATATGACTGAGATGGCCCTGATGATCCTCTCCCAAGGGCTGATCTCACACCTCCAACTAAGCTCCCAGGGTTGCCCGCTGACCGCGCCCTACTACTGCTCTCTCTCTCCATCCTTATTTTCAATTTTTGAGCCCCTGTAGCCTGGGCAAATCCCACTATCTTCCCATAATTCATATCCAAATGCAAGGCAGCTGTAGCAGCTTCATTAACAACCAAGGGACGAAGGCCCTGAACAAACCGTCGAACTCTAGCCTCCATAGTCGGCATCATGTGAACAACATATTTGGACGCACAAACTCCATATGATACTCCCACACACTCATGTTGCCCTGCTTAAGGACCCCGAACTCCGCAGCACGGGACGCCATAGTCTCGGCAGGCAAGAAATGATCCATGAATGCATCAACAAACTCATCCCACTTTGCTGGAGGGCTCCCCTCTCCACGGGAACTCTCCCACATTTCAAACCACGAATATGTCGCTCCCTTCAGACGATAGGAAGCCAACTCAACCCCCTCTGTCTCAGTAGCCCTCATAACTCGGAGGGTCTTGTACATATCATCAATAAAGTCCTGAGGGTCGGCCTCTAGGTTGGTGCCTGTGAACTCTGGAGGAGCTAACCGCAGAAACTGGTTGACCCCGGAACCTGAAGAATCCCCTTGCTCGCTAGAGGGTGCAGGGGAAGCATGTGATCTTTGGGCCTGGGAGGCCACTAACTGGGTCAACATCTGAATAGCTCCCTTGAGGTCCCCATCAGAAATACCGGGAACAGAAGCTGGGACTGAAGAAGGATCAGGAACATCAGCGGGAGGGACTGTAGCACCCTCTGCTGGAGCAGGAATAGGGATATCCTTGCCTGGGATGGAAGAGTCAGGCAGATTCAGGGTCGGGGAATCATTCTCACCCGCACCATCAGATAAAGAATTCACGGCCACTCCTGGAGTGGCATTGGCCTCTAGGCCAAGTCGAGCTCTCTTCTTGGGTGTCATTTACTGAAAATCAAAACAATGCACGAGTTAAGGATAGACAACCTCACCTCCCACCACATCGCACGATATAGAATAGCAATAAAAGGGTACTTTCTTAAATGTCCATGCAACCCCAAAATTATAGATGTGGTCGACAACACACCGATAAGAAGGGCTCTACTAGACACGACTCCAAGACATCCTAAGACACTTTTAAAACCTTAGGCTCTGATACCAAGTTTGTCACTCCCCAAAACTGAGGGATGAGACCGGCACCTAACCGGGTGAACCCGGTCAAGCTGGCCTGGATTTCCTTTCCTACCCAACGTGTTCCCCCCGTATATACAATGCACCATATTCCATATGAAATAACAACTTAGGATTTAAGCGTGGGTTTACAAACTTAAGTTCGTTTCTCTTTTAGCATTTCAACAATTGATTCCCAAAACATACACAATACATACATAACTTTTCAATACGGACCACGATTCCGAATACGTACAGTTACTATCCAAAATACATATATACGCCCACATCATATCTATGGAGCCTCTACGAATACTAGGAGTTTATACAATACTTGTCGGCAACAAGGCCCCGGCTATACCTTACAATACATAACAGACTCAAAAGAGATGGCATGAATTACACACGGCCCCGGGAGGAAGTAGGGCTCACTAGTACTTGCTGAAAGATGTGGAGGAGGCACCATTAACGGCGAACTGAGCTACATGCTATGGACCCACCTACATCCATATAAAATATGTAGCACCCCCGACAAAAGGGACGTTAGTATTGTGGAATAGTACTAGTATGTATGAGAAAACTTTACTCAAAGTAAAATCAAGAGCTGCACAGATAGAAAGCAGTTAAAGGAACCAACACATAGTGCACAGTGATATAGAAAACAAGTACAATTTAGAGCCTCACAGATTCTCATTTCATCACAATCACATTTACGCTTTATTACATTCTATTGCGGCATGCAACCCGATCCCACGATAGAGTAATCACATAGAAATCACCTTTCACGATTTCAATTATCACGATAGTCGACTAAGAAAAATCAGATAATGAAATCTCACATCTCAACAACCGGGCAATCAATTCACATATACTCAGCAAGAAACTCATACCGAATTTTTGGACACCAACAAGGTGACTCTACGAAGATTAAAGTTAGCCATACATACCTCGAGTCGTTCCCTTTTTAATTTCTATCACAATTCACCGGACCGTCTAGCACCGTCAATCTATTCCACAATGTGACATATTTCACTTAGAATTAGGAATCTTGTACTCAATTGAGCATTTTATCAAACACTATGTGACCCCTTAGACTACTAACCCCCTTTTGGGAATGATTACCCAAACTTGTTTTTTCCTTTAGTAGATTACGGGGTTTAACTCACATGCATGCAAGATTTCACTTTTTATTTTCAAGAACCAACCTATGTGTGTTTTATTCTTGCACAAAATCTGAGAAATTAGGGAAATAGGGTGAAGACTTGCCTCTTTGAGTGAAGAAGATGACAATAACTTGATAATTTCCGGGCTTGAATAATTTTGGAAAAATCAAATTGAATGATGTTGAAACCTTCTCTCTCAAGAACTCTCTTCTTCTCTCTCTATTTTTGGTCAGAAAATCGTTAAAAATGAAGGGAATGGGTGTTTTATAAAACAGGGGGTCGGGTCTTAAATTTAGAAAATATGAGCCCCGACACGGAGATGCGGTCAGGAATGTGATTGCATTCCTGCTATGCGGTTCGCATTCCTGTCGCATAGTTGGCCTTCAAATGGGCCAAAATGGGAACCACGCTGGCCAGGTATGCAACCACTATGCGGTCCGCATACCTGTTATGCGATCGCAAAGTGCGTCGCATAACCTCCCTCGCAAAAACCATGGGGAAAGAATGCGACAATTATGCGGCCCGCATTCGTGAAATGCGATCGCATTCTAGGCCGCATAGCTGTCCTTAAAATGAACAGGAAACTGTCCAGGTATGCGACCAATGTGCGGTCCGCATACCTGTTATGCGATTGCATAGTGCGTCGCATAACGCACAATTTCTGAAAAATTTAATCTTTCAAGTTCTGGGATACTTTTTACTCAAAAATAGGACCGTTTTAAGAATTTCTACAGCTATAACAGCAAAGGGACCTATTCGGGCATTATTTTAGACATAGAAATTTTATGGGTCCTTACAAGCTACAGGTCGTACCGACCCAAAATGCCTCAAGGCCGATTTAAAAACCAAAGTGCCGATGAGCTTGAGTCGAATCCGACTCGGAGACTGAGCCCGAAACGGTTAACTAAAGCACCTAAGGGCCAAATGCGTAAGGGCCCGAGCCACCAGCTACACCGAATGTCGTACTGACCTAACGCGTAAGAGCCTAAGTCTCCAGCTACAGGTCGTACCGACCCGAAATGCCTCAGGGCTGACTTAAAGAACCTAAGGTTGATGAGCTAGAAGTCAAAATCCGACTCGGATACTGAACCCTGAAACGGTTAACTAAGAAGCGCCTAAGGGCCAAAGCGTAAGAGCCTAAGTCGCCAGCCACATTAAAGGTTGTACCAACCCAATGCATAAGAGCTTACGTGCCAGCCTAAAGAGCCTCAGGGCCAATTTCTAGCCCCAAGGGTTTCATTTCTTAGTTCCACTCATAGGACTAATCATCGACAGCTGGCGAAGCCTATTTCAAGAGACTAGAAAAGAAACAAAGGAACAACAACGGGCCTTTTATATATGATGAAAGTTCATAAAGCACATTTACAAAGCTCAAAGTCGGAGACCTTATACAGGAAAAAAGAATAAACAAAATATTAATCTACCGATGGGACGCGCCTTCAACGGCTCCCTTGGAGGTTATGCTTCCAGCGGCTTGGCCCTCGGCCCCTATATCTCCAATAGCCTCTTTCCCCTCGGGGACTTCACCCTCATCTCCATCGTCTTCCGAGCTACTGCTCGAATCATCTTCTAAGGAAAGAAGGGCCTTTGATTCCTTTTCAAGAGTCTTCACCCTCTCTATCTCAGCAGATAAATCGAGGGCCCCTGCATGTATATCCTCGAGAGCCTGTCGCCGAGACTTTAATAGAGCATGCTTCAGAGCTCAGGCAAGCCTAAGCTCGGCCTCCTCGACTGCTTTCCTTGCCTGGGCATTCGCAGCAGCAGCAACAGCATCAACCTTATACGAATCTATGAGCGCATCGGCTTCAGCCTTAATTGAAGGCAGCGCGGTGACCGCTTCAGCATAGAGGTCTTTATATTTGCTACCTTCATCCCTCGCATCCCGAAGGCAATCCTCGAGCGAGGTTAACTTTCTTTGGAGGGCATCTCTCTCAGAATTTATATCATTCATGATCTGCTTAAAAGTAAGGATCTAAGCGTCCCTGGCTCCGAATCCTTCCCGCATCAGGGCATCATTCTTCTTAAGCTACAAAAATCAGCCCGATAAGTGTCGAGTACTGATATCAGGAGGAAGCAAAAGTAAAACATACAGAAGGCTATGTCACCTACTCATCAAGATCACTCCGTTTTCGAGATACCGTTTCTAATCGGGCTCGGAGAGCCAGCTCTTCTTCCTCCTTTTGGAAAAGAAGAGCCCTGAGTTCGCCCGCCTCCAATAAAAATATCCTGCGCTCCCCCTCATAATGGGTCAACTCAGATTAGAACTTGACCGTGGTCCGGTTATAAAGCACTTTCGTCTGAAAGCATGAAGGAAAGAGGGTCAATGAAATACTAGTCAAGGCTCGAAACAATCAACGAATAAATTACCTGTTTGCAGAGACTTTCAACCTCCTTGAAAATGAACATGGCGTTAAAATCAAGATTTTTCTCGGCCATAGTAAAGAGCCCCTCGACTGCTTCCTCCCCTCCGAGAAACACCTCCGCATCGGAAGATTCTGTGTTACGGGCATCCTGTGTCTCTCTCGGAGAAAATGTTGAAACTGGCGGAGAGTCTCCTACATCAATGACCCCGGATAGATTTATCGGGGCCTTTAGCTCGCATCTAAGCTCCCGTAGCTCATCCACCGAGTACCCTTCGGCCCGAGGAATATCTCGGATGGCAGTCGACTCAGGGGCATCATCTGACCTACCCTCAAAACCCCTTCGGCCCAAGAAGGATGGCATCGTCGAATATTTATTTAGAAGCCCTCGGCTCTATGGTGATCAGATCAGCATAAGCGGAAGCAGTCACGCTTCCACCTCCCTCGGATGATGTCGGGAAATCATTCTTCTCGTTTAGAGTCGCGGAGTCGGCCTTGGACTTTTGTACTATAGCCTCCGATGGTCCCAGAAACTCAGTCAATGGTTCCCTTTTTCTCTTTGTACCCTCATTCAATTTTTTGATATCTGCTTCCCTGGGCGATGCTTCCCTCATCAAAGAGGCCTCCCCTAGGCCTTCATAAACATAGAACATAAAATGTCAGAGTACATTCAGAATACATCCCCTTTAAAAAGGAACTCAGGTATCGCAAGAGAGGGGGCCTCATTGTGGTCTTTAGCTTCCCATCGACCCCTGTCCAGGTCGTGCCATACGTTCTCAACATACGGGCAGATCGAATCAAGCCGGCAAACCCATCTCGGGAGATCCTTACCCGCATTGGGATACCACACAATAGCTGCATCATCGAAGGGAGTTAGTTCAAGGGAAAGTTAACGCGGAGGAAGATTGAAAGCAGTAACTTATGATTCATATTCCATTCCTCAGGGAACGTCATCTTTTCGAATGGAATCAAATCTGAAGTCCTAACCCGAACAAAGCGGCTAGTCCACCCTCTGTCCTTGTCTTCTTCGATACAAGCAAAGAAAGCCTTCGAGGCCCTGCGATGAAGTTTGATCAGGTCACCTCGGTAAAGTCGGGGACTGTACATTCTAATCAGATATTCGAGGGTGAAAGGCATTCCCTCGACCATATTGACAAAATTCCTGATCATTTAAACAATGCGCCAGAATGATGGATCAATCTGGCCAAGCGTCACTTGATATCGCTTGCAGAAATCGAGAACCTCGGGGTCTATCGACGGCGAAGATGGCCCTACCGGGCCTAGGGTAAAGGGATAGGTATGTACACTGAGGAAGCCAATTTTATAGGAGGTTACGTCTTCCTCCCGAGAAGGAATCTCCACTTGCACCGTATCTCCCTAGCGACAGTCAGCCTTCACCTCCTCAATGTTTGTTATCAGGCTAATATATCGAGATATGGGTTCACACCGCCCCGACTGTGATGAAGGTTGTTCGACCTTGAAATCGGAGGTGCAGGAACCAGGGATGAACTCCTCGAGATTTGGGGGTATCATTACCTTACCCTTTGAAGAACGTGAAGATGAGAAGGCTTTATCGTCTCATGGGTAATTGAGAAGGCCTTCGTCATTTCTGGTAAAAGATTTTGAAGGAAACAAGAAAGAATTGATCAGAAAAAGGATACAGAAAGGAAGCAATGAGGGCTCTCTTTGAAAGGTTAGAAGAAGTAATGAAGGATGAGAGGCAGAAGAAGGAGTATTTATAGGGGCCAACCACGTACGGTGGTGAAAGCCAAAGGACAGTCAGCCGCCGTGATAAATTCGAATCTTTTTCAAGAATTATGTGAATAAGAAGCATCCCTTCTATCACACCAGCCGCCAAAATTTCGAGTCGTTTGGCACCAAAATTTGGAGGTTTGAGCATGTTTTTGAATCGGGAAGTGGGCCTTGAGATGAGGTAAGTCTCTTTTCTAACCTTGTAAGAGAGAATTAACCCCTTCGGTGAACTTAAATCATAATGTGTGTCTATTTGTGGGGGCGACGCACGCACGATGTGACGAGAGTCCGTGCGTAGCTACTATTCATGTTTATGTACGGGTAGATTTAGGCCTACACCATAATTTGTTGATATCGTTGTTGATTATGTTTACTACTTGTTGGTTTTAAAGTGGAGGATGAGAATTTCAATGACTTAAGTTTCTAAGTTGAATTTTATATTTCAAAAAGATATTGAGAAATATTATGATTAATTGAGAACATCTATGTTCAAGTGCTTTGCAAACATATTCCGCGAGCGGGGTAAAATTTCATTACTCTAATAGGAGCGGGTCGTTCGCCTCGTCATGATTTGTTGATATATTACATGGTTCGGATCGTTCGACCCCTGGCAGTACACAGTATGTTAGTATATATATTTAGATCGGGTCGTACGTCCTCGGCATAACTCGTGTGTAGTGATACCGGAATTTCCTTTTATGTTTAATAATGTTTCACAGACTGGAAAGGTGAAAGGAATAGATGAGAGAAATGATTTTGCTTCTTACTTGGAAGAAGGATTTGTTTACTTACTTCTTGTTGAGCTCTATTATCATTGTATACTTCATGCTTAATTAAAACTCCGTATTATTATGTTTTGACCCTTAGTAAGTGTCGAAGCCGACCCCTTGTCACTACTTCTTCGAGGTTAGACTAGATACTTACTGAGTACATAATGTTTAACTACTCACGCTACACTTTTGTACTTGAATGTGCAGGATCTGAGTCAGGTGTGGTTATCAGTCCGGCGCGCACGTTTGACTTGCACTTAGAGACTTCACGGTTAGCTGCTTTCCAAGCCGTTCTGCAGCAGCTGGAGTCTTCCCTTTTGCTCATTTCTATTTATTTCTTTTTCAGGCAGTAGACTGGTATTCTTTTGTATATTTTACTAAAATGCCATATACTTGTGACACCAGGTCTTGGCACACACTAGTAGACTGATGGTTTTGGATTTATTGTTATGATTCTGATTCTCACTCTGTTGCTTTTGTTTAATTACTTTATAGCGGTAAAATTCGAAAACTTTTATCAATGTTGGATATTATTCACTTAGCAAATATATAACAGTGGAAATCACTCGTTTGATCAGTGTTGGCTTGCGTAGAATCAGTGTTGGGCGCCATCACGGCCTATAATGAAATTGGGTCGTGACACACGTGGCAAATCTTTAGTGTAGCAATAAATTCTTAGCTATTTTGACAGCTATTGCCACGATAGTTAGACACTATAGCAAAAATGAGAAATTAGCTTTGTCAGTTTAATTTTTGTAGCTAAGAAATTTTACGAAATTGTGAATAGCTACCAAATTATAATCTCTATGGCTAATACTCGGTAATAGTCACGTTTTTTAATTCGTAGCTAAGAATCTGTAGCTATAGATGCATAATGTTGTAGTAACTTTTTATTTCGATCGAGTAACACGCATATCAAGGCAGCACAAACTTATTTCTTTGCTTTCTAGCTACTACAAAGTCTTGACTTTATTTTTGTTCTTTGTTCTTAATTGACTTCGAGCCCAAGACCCAACTGAGGGAAAAAATTATTGCCCAGTCCAAGTCCAAGTTCGAGTTAGGTCATAACATTATGACTGGTTTGATTATTAATTGTGTCTTTAACTCATTTATTAAACATTCTCAGTTATTTATGTTGAATCAATCCACATATACTTAAAACTGCGTATAAATCTAATTGTTATCTATATCTTAAGGGTAAACAGTATGACCTCTTGACTCATGGAGTAAGAGTAGGCAAGATGTGCTATGAACTTATTCCTTTGCCAATTTCCTGTGTTCTTTTTTTTTTTTTTTGAGAATCCTGTCAAAATTATTTGTATTTTTTGTAAGAATATATGCCCAAGTTTTTAAACAAAATTTGCCTTTTGCATCATAGTCTCTTTTACATTATTGACTTTTTTATTGTAAAATTAGTAGTTGGAGACTGAAATATATTTTTCTCAATCCAACTATTTGTGTTTTTCTCCTCTTTCAACATTTACTTTCATACGTAAACTCTAAACTCTAAATTCATTCAATATACAAATAAAGGAATTTTTTAAAAATAGGTAAAAATCCATTTCTCAATTCTGTTGTAAAATTATCTTTCTTTTTCAGCTTGCAATCTTTCTTAGTGTTACATTTGTGTTTTCTTTTTCATTTTCGATAAACTGGTATTTAAGTCGGCAACTCAACAGTCAGTATATATATATATATATATATATATATATATATAACAAAGCCATATAATTTTCTTGTTTCATTTTCGTTACAAGTTTACAAAACCAGACGCAAACACAAAGTCAATAAAAATCTCAAAAGCTTCATTGATAGCCATGGAAACTCTCACGTCTTACTCCCCTTCTCTCTCCATCTTCTCTCCGAAATCCAAAGACCTTCCTTCTTCTTCTTCTTCTTCCCGTAAATTTGTCAAGTTTTCCGTTTCACGCAAAAGTATATTCACTCATCTTTCTCATATATTTTTTTATTCATTATCATCATTTATTTCTTCTAACACAAGATATTTTGTTTTTGTTTTTTTTTCAGATATTGGAAATGAACCTGATTTTCAATCGGATGCCAATGACTGCACCAGCATCGTTCCAATCCTCAATAATCCTACTCTATCCAAGGTACTTTTGACTGATCTTCACTTAAAGTTGTAATCTTTTCTTATTTCATTGTCGGGTTTGCCCGAAATTATTGTATTCTTTCGGGTTTTTGATTGGTGGGTCTGCTCTATCCGAAGGTATTTTTGATTGATCATACTTAAAGTTGCTATCTTTATTTGATTTAATTATTGGGTTTCCGAGAAATTATGGTCAATTTGATGTGTTGATTGGTGGGCCTCCTCTATCTTGAGATATTTTTGATTCATCAACCTCAAAGTTCCCTTTTTTTAATTTAATTGTTGGGTTTTTCACGAAATTGGGGGTGATTTTGGGGTTCTGGCTGGCAGGTTTACTTACTTATGGTTATTTAAATCCATCAGTCTAGAATATTCTTTCTAATTTGATTTAGTTGTTCGGTTTTGACAAAATTGTGGTGATTTTGGTGTTCTGATTGGTGGATCTAAAGGTATTTTTGGCTCATCACCTCAAAGTTCATTTATTCATTTGATTTAGATAGCGTTTGGACATAGATTTGGTTGAAACTTGAAAAAATGAGTTTTTGAGAATGAGATTGAAAATTGATTTTTGAAAGTTGAAATTGTGTTTGGACATGCATTTCACTTGAAAAGAATTTGAAGTTTTGTGAGAATAGAACTTCAAAAACTACTCTAGAGTTGTTTTGGGATTTGAAGATTTTGTCCAAAATCTGCCAAAAAATGGTTAAAATCTATAAACAAACGGATATTTGAAAACAAAGTTTGAAAAAAAGCTCCCAAACTTTATGGCAACAGGAGCTTAATTGTTGGGTTTCCAACTAGTGGGTGGCGGATGGATTTTTTTGAATCATCGCCCTCAAGTTTCCTGTTTTTCTTTGTTGAAATTTTGCGTCCTTTTTATTTTATTTTTTGGGTTGCGGAATTGTGGTGAATTTGGGGTCCTGATCAGTAGGGATTTTTACCAGGATGATGCCATGGGTTTGGTTCTTAGCGCAGCTAATGTAAGAGGCTGGACTACTGGCTCAGGTATGGAAGGGCCACCCGTGCCTGCTGGTTCAGATTCTGAATCCAGTACAGACCAGATTTCCACCTTCCCTTGGTCTCTTTTTACTAAATCTCCACGAAGACGTATGCGTGTAGCCTTTACTTGCAATGTTTGTGGCCAGCGCACCACTCGTGCCATCAATCCTCATGCTTATACTGATGGCACTGTTTTTGTCCAGGTACTTGACTTACAAGCACTTTACGAGTTACATCTATTTGGGCCTGTATTATATACTAATTTATTTGCTTTGTTGTTTTGACAGTGTTGTGGATGCAATGTGTTTCACAAGCTTGTGGACAACTTGAATCTGTTTCATGAGATGAAATGCTACGTGGGCCCCAACTTCAATCCGAATCCGGACAATGATATTGGGTTCAAGTATTTTGATTTGGATGATGACAACAACGAAGACATCTTTCCCCTTTTGTAAGGTCTGGTAGAAGGATGTGTAGAGATTAGTGTTATACATTCCATTGCTTCTATTAGGCAATTTCTCTCCTCATGTGACTGTAAATAACAAGTATACCCTGTTAATATGTCTATGTTAATAATCGAATCTGTACAAATTGAAATATGCATGATCATATGTCTAATCTTTGGAGTTCCATTGTGGGATTTGTTTGGATGAGGGGCTCTGGGCTCCTTAACATTTTTAGACTTCACCGAGTTTGTGCTGCTGTTTTTCTTATATGTGACGACTTTGTTCCGCATTTTCCAATCAAAGTGTCTCTTACGATTATTCTATCTATGCTGATTTTTGTTTGTGTTTGGACATCAAAATTCCAGTCAGTTTTGGCCTTTGTTTTCATGTGCTTGCTAACTCTATAGTTTTGTTGTGTTTTTTATTTGAAGGGTTATTCTATGGTTGGTTGTGGTGAACATGGTGGGGATTGTAGGGGGGGTAAACAAAAAGATGGGTACTGATTATTTCTGTTGAGTACAGTAGTTAGATAATGAGGTAAAAGTAGAGGATATGATATCTTCACTGTCCCTCCCAGAACTATACTATGTTCCTCCCCTTGCCTTCCTGTTCTCCTTTACTGAACAAAGCATTGCTTTCTTGATCGAGGAAAAGCAGCTCTAGATCCAGCGACTTTCTACTTTCTGAACTGGAACTTGTTTTTACAATGGTAGCTTGGTGAAAGACGGGGCATTACTGATTTTGGTTTTGATTGAAGGAATTGTGGTACTGGGCACTTCATGTTAAGGCCAACAGTGGCTCTACCTACTTACCCTTTGGCGACATGGTCTGAGGTTTAGGCTCCTTCGCGCCAACTCCTCCTTATTTTTACAGGAAGAAAAGGATTTGTAGAACTTAATCATATTTGAGGGAAAGAGGCGAGGAAGATGCGCTATCTTGTATCTATCTCATTGTTGTCGTAGGATTGTGCAACAATGGAATTCCATTAGTTGCCTTGCCTCTGATCCAAGTTGCTTCTAATTCCTCCTCCTACTCTGCTCTTCACAAGTTACATGATTAAGGGGGCTAGAGTCTCCTCATTTGTCATCACTACTATTCTCTGGAGGCTGTTCAAGGTACAAGAATATGTGAGTACAACTCTATCATGCTGCAGACTACCCTTTTGTATTATGTCCCATAGGATGAGCCTGTAGATCAATGTTGTGCTGGGCCATCCTAAACGAGTGTGCGCGCACACATGTGTATATTTGACGTAAGTGATCCGAACCAGCTTGTGCACACCTTGGTTATTCATTGGGTACTCAATGTCTCTCATTAGTGCGAGCATCGGGTGTTTATACCAAACTGTATCAATTAATCATGGTTAAGTAATTTTCTTAGGCGAAAACATGAACTATGATCAAGTGAGATGCGTCTATTTATAAACACATGTTTGTGCGGGTAAGTTTTTGCCAAATGGGACACCCTCTTTCCACCGGCTTCTCTTACAAGTAGACCGATTGGCCGAGATTTGAGTGAGGGGAAGTAAAGTATCCTTTTTATTTATCCAACGATAAAGGGAAATACTAGAGAAACCATAAATTCAAAATTTTAGTTCCGCCTCTGATTTGTCATACATGTTGTGATGTTAATTGATCAGCGCTTCTTCTATCTTCTTTAGCCGAGGGTTTATCGGATATAGTCTTTTTGCCCTTCCAAGGTAGGGGTAAGGCTACGTACATTTTACCTTTCCCAGACTTCACTTATGGGACTACACTCAGTGGCAGAGCCACATGCATCCAAGGGGTGTCGGTTTTCGTCGAAAAAAAAATTAGCTTGGTAATATTTTTAAAAATATGTATATATAGTATATACTATATAATGACATCCCTTGATTTTTTAATGAGTTTATTTTTTTATATTTTGAAACTTTTCTTAAAAAATATTTTGGCTCCGCCAATTGCACAAGGTGGTTGTTGTTGTTGTGATGTTAATTGAGTTGAGTTAAAAGCACCATTAGATGGCAGATGCCTTAGGCTTATACCAAAAACTACTTAGTACAGTTGCAGTACAACAGGAGTAAGGGCAGTACGTCAAAGTACCCAACAAGAAGCATAAATATGAGTTTAAATTTTAAAGAGAAGAAATGTCTAGCTTATTCTGTCATCAGTCAATTTAGAAATGGGCATAGGCTCTGGAGCATTAATTCTGGAACATTACAGGTTAGTCCGCTCCCCTTATAAAGAACCCTATATTGAGCAATATAATTTAATTTCTATGTATTTTCAGTGTAAAAGATTTTTTGCACGACCACATCACCTAAAAGAACTACAGTCAAACCTCTCTATAACAGTCTCATTTGTTCCGAGTATCTTTGGATGTTATAGCGAAGTGTTGTTATATAGAACATATATTATAACATAAAATGAAAATTGGTTCCGAAAAAAGCTTGCTTTTATAATGATATCATAGAGATACTGCTATAAAGAGGTCTGACCGTACATGTAACTAGCTAGTAATATCGTGCTACAACAGGTAAATTTGCCGATATTTCTTTATGCAGTGTACAAGTGAATTTTTTTTTTTTTCTACAGAGGGTATATTTATTTTGAAATATCTCCCTTTTTGGAGGCTTTGGTTATTTAATCGTGTCTCATTCAACATCACACAATAACCTATAATGACATCTTTTTGAAGATAAGAAGTGAAAGTTGGACGAATTGGATGTTTACTCCCTTTGTGAAATCATCTTACGACCTGCAAAAAGTGATCACTTATTTTCAATTAACTTCTGTTCTTTTAGTGGGGTTTGTTAAACATTGGACAAGAAATTCTATATCGTTAATTACCAATCCACCTGTGTGGTAGTAGTTTGAATTTAAACATAAATTTATTTATTTTTAATTCTTTTAGCTATATGTATAAACGGTCGTGGGTGAAGGTGTTTTAACCAACTGAACAAGCGAAGGTACTTGTCCAAATTCTACTGCTTGAAATTTATATTTTCAAGCTTGTACTAGTGGAGCAAGTTTTTGGTTCAACATGACTCGAGGCCTCCAATTTCCACCTTACACAAACTTATCCACGTCAGAGTGATATGATCCATATCAACCAATAGCATTCACTCACATAAGATAACAGTCCATCATCTCATCACATAAACATCCACAAGTATACACCACTCATTTATGGAAAGAATCAACCTCTTCCTTTAGTACTCCAATCCACAACTTTCCATATTAAAACCCCCTCAACGCCCTCTCACTTTTTCTTGATTCCAAATTTTCAATTAGCTACCCGATAACAGAAGCATCAGCATCATATTATAACAATGGCCACTGTCACCTCTGCTGCTGTTGCTATCCCATCTTTCACTGGCCTTAAGGCTGGTGTTTCCTCAGCTTCCAGAGTTAGCACCACCGCCAAGGTGGCCGCCTCTACCCCGGCCACCAAGTTGGCGGTCAAGGCGTCTTTGAAAGACGTCGGTGCTGTTGTCGTCGCCACTGCTGCTAGTGCTATGCTTGCTAGCAATGCCATGGCTATTGAAGTGTTGCTTGGTAGCGATGATGGCGGTCTTGCTTTTGTTCCTGGAAACTTCAGCGTTGGCGCCGGTGAGAAAATTACATTCAAGAACAATGCCGGGTTCCCTCACAACGTTGTATTTGATGAAGATGAAATCCCAGCTGGTGTTGATGCAACTAAGATTTCCATGTCTGAAGAGGAGTATTTGAATGGACCAGGGGAGACTTACTCTGTCACTTTGAGTGAGAAAGGAACTTACAGTTTCTACTGTGCACCTCACCAAGGAGCTGGAATGGTTGGCAAAGTTACTGTTAACTAATCTCTCACTTTTGTATCATGTAAAACTTGATTTGAATTCGCATCATTTCACCATTTTCGTTTCAATATTGTCCTCCTTTTTGAGGTAAGGAGAACTCAGAAGAGTTACATATTTACTGATGTTGCTGGGGATTCAAATTGTATCATGATTGAGGTAAAACTTAAATAATGTCATTTTATGATTAATACAAACTTTTCTGGACTGTAATGTTGTTTTTTTTGTTCTTCTTCTTTTTCCCTTTTGGGAATTGAATAAATGGACCAATTATAAAATCAAAGAGTTCAACCTTTTCCCTGATGGTAAACACGCATACAATACCCTCTCCCAACTTGTATGGAATTTTTCATTCAAGTACATAATCACAGTTTGTGATATAAACAGGAAGTGTATTCTCAGAAATGAAAAAACTTAAGAATAAAATTGTCATTCTTTCACAGTGGAAATATAGAATAGACACAGATCAGATTATACAGCAAATGGCCGAAAACTTTCACTACATATGTTGAAATTATATCATCTTTTTAGTTACTGTACATTTGGAGGGATTCTTGAGGTCATCACGAACAAGATGCTTTATTACATTATAAACACAAAGAATGGTACAACAACATTAGTGAACACGATGCAGAACTGAGACAGCAACCGAGATTGTACAGTTCTTACTCATTGCGTCGGAATTCTGATAATTATTCTCACCGTTTCTCTAGAAAAATGGTTTACCTTATGGGCATTAAAAAGATGGAAGAGTCATGTGGTCAAAGCATCAGGAAGATTGGTCCGAGCTCCTAGTACTTTACCACCAACATCAGGAAAATATTCATGACCAGGTAAGGAACTTACTTTCCCATCAGAATCTACTTTGACAGGGTACTTGAGAAGATGACCTTGTAACGGTTTGAACTCCTCAGCGGTGAATCTATTCCAATTGTCCTCAGCAACCTTATTCACATGATTCACACAGTCCAAACTTTCTGGCTTTGTGAAGCAATCGTCTAACTTGCCCATATGCTCTGCCCACAGAGACATTCTATAACCATATACCTGCAGCCGCACTTAATAACTTTAATCAAATACGTCAAGGAGATCCTTTTGTAGACTGGCTAGAATGGATAACAAATAGTTTATGTTTTAGCTAATTTTAATCATCAAAAAAAAGTTCTAGTTTTCCTCATTTGGGAAGGAGAATGAGGGAGATAAAAACTCACTGACCTGGCCATGTGGATGTTTTTTCTTCTTGGCCCAAGTGTGATGAGGCTGATATGCTCCCATAGCTATCTCTGTGTCTCTTGAACCAGCCATAGATCTTTGGTTAATATTAGCTGAACCTAAAATAACATACTCATCGTCCACTATCATCCCCTTGGCGTGTACATAAATCATAAACCGTCCAAATTTCTGGGAAGCTGAGATCTGATGAAGCGGTGGCATGGCAGAATTACTCTCATAAATATGTGCACTTAAAAGACTATCTATAATGATGTAACGTCTTAGATTTTTAAAGATTCATTCAACCACATCCGAATCTGTTGAGTTTTTCTTTTGTAAATCAACACCAAGTTGGATATTTTTAAAATTATATTTGTCACATAAAAGAAAAAAAAAGATTCAGATGCTACTATGCTAATCAAAAAGCTATTTGGAAAATATTTTTCGGCCCAGTTCCTATCACTTGTTAAAAATATTCTTTTGGTTTATAATGTGGAACAGAAGACTTGATTTGTACTCCATTTGCAGGAAAAAAAATGTGAAGAGGTTAAGCAGACAGTATAGTGACATAAGCAAGAAAAAAAAATTGAAGGAAGAAAATTACAGCTGAAGAAATAGTTTCGTTTCACATAAGTTAGAACACATTCATTTCCTTTATTCCAGAAAACTAGCATAGATACTCGTCAGTACTGAGTGTACAGTGACGAACATTTTTCCAAGTTAACTTAAAGATTGCTGAATGATTACAAATTTGTAATCAAGCACATATATTTGGAGAAGTAGCAGAATTAAAGGAAAAGAGAATATCCTTAAGCACATAGAACTATAAAAAATTCCAAGAACATCATATATAGATTTTAAAGCATTGGTTAGCGAAAGTGGAATAGGCAGACATTATAAGAAAAAAGATTACTACCACATCGCCGTTTGAGGAAGCAGGGTTTGGCTTTGATTCTCCATGTAATTCTTCTCGATTACCCAGACAATAGAAATTTAGATAGTCAGAAGGATGCACATCCTTAAGTTGAGAAGATGTTAGCTCTTGAGCAATGATTCCATACATCATTTTCATGGTTTGCCTCTGCAAGGGAAACAAGATAATGAGAATACAGCATAGGAGACAGACCCTTGAGGAACTGAGAACAATATTTGATAAGCATATTGCCCCTTGCTGGCGTAGAACTACCACTAAATCAACATAATAAACAGAGGAAAACTGAAGAACAAGAACTGTAATGTAATTATAAATGGGTCTTGAACATCAAATAATGGAACACCCTTTAGCCTAAAAGTAGACATTTTTCTTCAGGTAGATATAAACTCGAACGATTCAATTATCCACCAAACTAATCAGATTATTACGCCTAGCTCACTTATCGCCTTGTTAGTGACAAGAATTACCAAATTATGATATCGGGAAAGTTGGATCACTATATTTCAATTATTCACCAATCAGCTAAATCACATTCTTATTTTATTATTAAAAGAATCACTCAGCCAAATCACATACACAAAGCTGTAGTTAAATCACATTCTTATTTTATTATTAAAAGACTCAGTCAAATCACATACACAAAGCTAACATTTAAAGAGTAGTATGCTGCATCACCTGCCAATACAGAATTTCTTGCACTGAAGCAGAAGTGGGGACTCCCTCAGGCCACATTGGAATGACAACATAAACAGAAAATCGCTCTTTTTCCCGAATTTTACTGGCTATCTTTAACGCAAGCTCCATGGGAATTAGATTATCAGCACCTAAAGTATAAGCAAATTGTTATAAATTAAAAAAAAATAAAAAATTGCAAGTAGAACAAAGGAAACCAATGTTTAGTGGTGTATTCTAGGAAACCAAACAGCCTCATTAAGATACCACGCCTTGAGTTGAGAAGATTCATGTTAATGGGCATTATTGAGTGAAAAGCAGTACGCATGCAATGATGAATCTCAACTCATCGTAAGTCTGTAACACTTTGTTTGGTTAAACAAAGTGGAAAAGAAGGATAGAGAAGCAGTGGATGACATTGATAACTTAAAAGAAAAAGGTTTATCTCCATAATACTCGGTAAGTGACAAGGAAAATACAAGAAAAAATCTAGTTTCTTCCTATCTTACACTTCCAAAACTTGAATGAATGTTTCCAGAACTTGAAAATACATTTAATAGGGGTAAATAATTTATTTATTTTTATAAGAAAAATGTTTTGGCAGGGGTAATTGATATATATGTATATGTATATGTATATGTATAATAGTAATGTCTGGGCCGCTTGTGAGCACCTCAACTAATCCTCCGATACCTGCTTGTGTGACCTCACCATAATAGGTACCGGCTAAATCTATCCATAATGGCTTAAACAAATGGGAAGAAATCACCTTTTCTTTTGCCTTTGGTGGGATATGAACTATGAGGCTAATTTAACTAGTTGTCATCAATATTACAATATTTCTCTCAACGAGTGAAGGCATCACAACTTTTGAAATGGAAGGGTTCCATTGCCTACAGTTTTACATCGCTCTGTCATTTATTCATGACTAAACAAGGTAAATGGCCCTTCCAATCAAGCTTATTCACCCTCCACCTAAGCCGCCTCCTAAACCTCTAAACATAGAATTAGAAAAAGTTACATTTGCGAGAAATATTGGCTTTTCTGTAATATATCAACTCAGTTATGGTTCTTACTTTACTTTAACAATCCAAAAGCACAAAAGAAGATAAATAATGGGAAGTAAGATTAGGAACTGCAATAGTGACGATAAGAAACCTGCATCTTTGTATGAATGCCAAGCATATGATGACCCAAGGAAATATTGATTCTCAATATAGATAAAATGTTGTGCCTGTCTTATTGCCTGAATATATCCCATTTGGATGCTCTTATCGATCACCAAATTTTTTGCGCAGACAAGGTTCTGCAGTGACAGAAATGCCAAGGACCTTTGCCATTAAGAAACTTAAACAAATTCAATAAAGCTATATAAAAGTGGCATGTGATATCCAACATTCAGTATGGACTTAAAGAAACAAGAAGCTACAAGAGCATGCACCTGTGATTCAGCTAAAAAAACATCTTTAGGAAATCCTTTCAAAGATCCTGAATCAATAGATCGGAAGACCTGTAAACATTAAAACAGCAAAATTAGCTAGAATTAACGTAAACCGAATCAATAACTCAATAATTTACTTTGTCAAGTGAAAAATTTAGTTCGTATGAACCTGAACATGCCAGTTTTCAGGATCATCTTCCTTGGAAACCCACAAAGATTGGTCATCATTCGGAACAGAAGAGGAAGGACTAATAATCCAAGAAATTCTTTCTATTTTGATCAAAGCATCGTCATGCCAATGAGATATCTTTTTTAAACGTCTTCCCAACTCTGACCATTTTGTGGCTTTTCTCCACCTCTGCTCAAAGTTTGTGAGCACGTCATATGCAGCAGGCCCTTCAACCTTGCAATGCAAGTCATGCCATGGCTGTCTAGGTCCCTTGGTTCCTGCCTATTGAAAAGGTATTATTTATATCTCTCCCAGGAAAGCCAAAGAGAACAGTCGGAAAGAACATGAGGGTAGGATAGAGCTGGAAAAAATTTAGTTCAGAGAACAAGTATAGCATAATTGTTATATGCTTGTAAAAGAGCAAGATAACTGAAAAACTAAAATATCAATTTCTTAAAGAAATAGATTTTCAATTGCCTGATATGTTATATCTTTGCAGGAATATTCTCAACATGGCAGGTCAAGATTACTAAAATAATGTATGCTCAGCTGTATCACATTGCACATCACAGAGGTCTAGACCACCAGTCAAAAATACTCACACCAAATGTTGGATTATGATAATCATCCTTGAAGACTGTGTCAAGATCACGGAATAATCTATGCTCGGGTGTATCATAACGCCCATCACAGAGGTCTAGACCACCAAGGAAAGCTGTAATCTTCCGATTATTACCACTGGCTTGTGTGTCCACAATCACACACTTCTGATGGTGCGTATAAAGGGTTCCAACCACCTGAATATCATATAAACAGAAATGTAATTTATCCGGACTTCTGGATGGTTTAAATGAAAGGGACTTGTAAAGTTCTTCATATCTTTGGAGGGAGCCATATTATGCTTGCACATAGAAAGGTGATTACATGTCTAAAAAGCGAGGCAGTACACCTGTTACTTCCACAGCAATAATGTATAATGCATATACAAGCACATCTTAGAAATTTACATATCTTTACTGGGTGAATTTATTCTTGGCGGGAGAAAAGCACTGCCATTAAGTTTTTGAATGTAGAGAAGGCCAATGGTTGTTTAGGGATGAAAAGAGGGAAAAACGAAAGATGAAAGGATTAAAGAAAGCTTAATTTGAACCATTAAAGGTCATGCTCTCTTACAACCAAGTGTAAGATGTCTATCCGACACAAAGAATTGCTAAGTGACTGATATTAAAGTTGAATATTTAACTCTCTGCTTTTTCTTCCTTTCCTTCTAAGTAAACTTTTGACACAGATAAAACACCTTTCCGTGCTAGGTCTTCTTCCTTTCCTTTTGAGTAAATTTTTGACACAGTTAAAACACCTTTCCCGTGTTAGGTCTCTGCCTACTCCTATTTTAGATAAGGAATTGAATTCTTCTTAGTGCAGGTCTTAAGTATGATAATTAAAATGGCAAAGACCCAAAACAGACAAAGAGGCAGCAGTTCGCTGTGCTGACTAATAATTGTGAGTTTCGGCCTTGCACAATCACAAACTGTAAGGTTGGACATTGTCCCTTGAACTTAAAAGTCATAAATCGTCCATCAGTAGACTATAATTTACTGAAGGCGAAACAAATATTGGTGTGGTACGAAGCATGCCTGTTGCTTGAAAATGCTTAGCTTACTGCTTGCATAACGAGGTGACAGCACACAAGTGACGGATGAGTGCTTGAAAAATTTCCGAGTTTCTTCATCATGAGTACACATCACTCCATCCTGCACAATCAAGAGCTCATTGAATCAGAAGCAGGAGTATCAAAAGACTATCAAGTACATGAAAGTTGCTACTGTAATAATATATGCAATTAAGTTAAGATCTTAACCACTTTATCAAAAAAATATGATAAGCTCTTAATCCGCAACCCACTCAAATATTTAGCAAAGCAGGGTAATGTAGACAGGCAGGGGTAAGCCAGATGAAAGGCTACAGGCCCCCCACAGTCTGCGATTCAGTTACAGACTTGGAAGACCCTGTTCAGTTCCCGTACTTCATTTGTCAAGGATATACTCTTGAAAGGGTTTTAAGAAATTTAGGAAACAGGCACCAGTAATCCTCTAGCTACATTTTCTATACAATCCACTAATCGCAATGATCTCTGCTGTAGTCAGGCTACAACCTGCCAAACTTCAAACACAACTTGACCAATCAAAGTGACTTGGGACTGCACATACACACAGCAAAGCTTAATAAAATGGTTATTGGTGGTTTCAAAAAATAGGTTATGGGTTAGACTAAAGAAGAGCTTTAAATGAGCTCATGGAAGATGTCCAGATATTCTATCAACTTGCAAATGTCTATGAGGGTAATAAGTGTCTTAGGAAGCATAGTTATTGTAGTAAGGTTATAGGTAGTGCCGAAAATATAGAGAAGTGTAAGCTTTAAGAAAATCATGCCCTCCAACAGATGAATCCAAGCATCTAAAAAGTGGGGTACTTCTCCTAGGTAACATTACACAAGCAGACACAATATGCAAAAATGAGCTCTTGATCTTGAAAGTAGGATCTTTTCACCAACAAATGTCTTCCGTTCTTCCTTCCAATAGTCCAAAACAGACAGAAAGGTGTCATTTCCAGATTTACCCCTCATATGCTCCAGCATGACATTCCACCTACATCAGTTGGAACAAACCCTATGGACCCCGAAAAGAGAAGAGTGACAAAAAGCCACATGTCCATAGCAACTTCCTTTCATATGACACATCAGAAGCACCAGGTGACAGCAGTTTCTATTTTCCTTGTGTCATTGTCAGCAGTAGATATTGTTTTCTTTTTTCTTTTTTACTGCTGAGAAACATTGTGTTTTGTGGGCTGCATTCCAACTCCAAGCTCAAAGACGAGTTCTTTTAGGACATTGAAGCACCAAATTGCTTGTATGGTTTTGGTGCTATATTTGTAACTGATATCATTGTAATAAGAGTTCAGGGGAGACAGAGTTTGCGGGACTTTTTGGTATTTTTTTGCAGGTTTTCTGAGTGACCATCTGTGATACCAAGAAAAGAACCAGAATTTTGACTCTCCATATTAGCAGAGGAAAGATACAGCCTAGAATAACAGCAACCAAAACCAAAAGAAACAAAAATCCAATAAAGGAAAAGGGGGTCAGAGAGAACTTTATTACACTGTACAATCTAGATGACCCAACAAACATGTAAAGTTCCAAAAAGGAAAGCATATTAAAGTAGGTTATTATAAAGTGCCTAACCAATTAGTCTAATACTATATAATACCAAGGTGCAGAACCTTAGCAGATTGAAGATCATACTAGCAAACATCAGACTTTCAGTTTCATACCGTTTGAATGAAGAATTTGCTGTGAGAAGTCTTATCATCCCAAACCAACAACAATACCCTCACTCCTTCCTCCGATTTATACTTAAGCAACTCCCCAAGTGTCAAATCCCCACCGCTCGGCAACGGCTTGCTTGGCTCCCTAACCAGCTTCACCTTATGAAATATTGACCAACCAACTATATACACCAAATGATGTGCCTCCAATATCGCATGGCATATATCTTCCCAACATTTACCATGCTCGAACACCTTGTTATCATCCAATTTAATCTCCGGCAACATTCCATCGGGCACGTGTGCGTCCTGATATAAAGTAACCGATCCTCCGTGCCTCACCGGAAAATAACTCTCTTTCAAGCCGTAATCCTCTGATATGCCGCTGTTATATAACGCATTACCGTTGCAATGTGTGAATTTCATTTGGAGTCTAATAGCACAATCAGGCTTCGGAGGTTTTCCGTAAGGTCCAATTATAGGAAACCAATCGTCAATGAGCTCGCCGGAATTAATCTTCTGAGCTGGCACGGTAGCAACGCCGATGTAATCCGCGCCGAAAACGTCGTTATCCTTAACCTGGAACTCTACAACGGAAACAGGATGAGCGAGCGGGATTTTGAAATGCTCGTTCCAAACAGGATCCTGACAGTTCGAGATCACGCGCGTACGCGCCACAGTAGCGCCAGATAAGCAAACAGTAACGTACGGGTCACTAGTTATGATTTTCCGGTGATGACCTTTCCGGCGCCGGCGAGTGAACGGCTTCCGGCAAACATCTAATGCTGTAAAGCAACGACGTAGACGTTCGGTAACCAAGTCCATATTAGGTAACCGTCGAGCTTCTAGAATCTTCAAATCAAGGTCTCCGTGTAGATGTATCACATTTTCACAATTCTCATCCGCCATTAATAATAATAATAATTACAAACAAAAAAGACGATCCTAGAGGCAATGTGCTATATAAAAGGTGACGGTGAAACGGAAACCGCCGGCTATGGTGGTTCTCCGCCGTAGCCAACGGGGAGGTGGAAAAAGTGTGAAGGTGGTTAGAGGAAACAGAAAATTAGCAAATTAACATATTGCAGAGAAAATGGTGGCACGCACGCTGGTCGCATTGGAATTTGCAGTTTACAATAAAATCAACTGTACACGTGGCGGCTTTCCGTGTTCAAATCGATGTGTTGGTCAATTGGTCCAAAATTCTATAGGAGGATAGGATTGGAATGAATAAATTCCAAAATTGTCTCTATAAATAGATACTCCAATAGATTCTTAAAGTTGCCTTTATGCCCTATTTAGTTTTTTTATATGATATATATATATATATTAACTTTAATTTCGTTATATAAAAATTGTAGAAAAATGTTATATACATAAATTGTGGTTTACCAACAAAACAGAGACAGCTTCGTTTCCAAGATAACTTGTTTTTCAATGTTGTGCAAAACCTCGAAATGATCAATCCATAAACTTTCATTACTTAATTTGTAAATCAAGCAAGTTACCCTCGCAACCGGCCTAAACGAGGAGTAAATCCAAGTGGTGTTTTTTTTTGGGTGTGTTCACACTTAATGCTTGTGATTAATTCGAATTCGCTTCTTATAAGATACATTAAAAGGGAAAATATTTCTCACCAAAACTTTTTTTATTTTATAGCTTAAAACCAAAAAATTTAACGGAAAAGGGCTAAAAGTAACCCTGTCGTTTAGTAAATAGTGTAGAATTACCTTCCCTCCATTTTTTAATCTAAAAATATCCTTATCGTTATTTCTATTGCTAAATATGAACAACTATTTTTTGACCACACCCAAATTCTATACTATTTTCGATGTAAATATTAATCTTA
>MDKI01277495.1:0-77249 GCA_005239505.1 Nicotiana paniculata
GGGGAGGGGGAGGGGGGAGGGACAGGAACTTTGGCTAGACACATATTAATACACCCTCAAGATAAAGTCGGATATCTTCGTATGAAAGCTTTGGCCGAGGGGACAAGTGTACCTAGTACCGGGTCAAATCAATTTCAACTGGGAATTAACACTGTTACCAGTGGTATTTTATATTATGATCTAAAAAAAATCGGGAAGAATTGGCAAAAATGGTTACAGTTATGTGCTTAACCTATAATTTTCCTTCTAACCCCCACTTTATCCATTATATTAGAAAGGTTTTTAATCTTACTTATAAAGGTTTTTAATCTTACTTATAAAGGTTTTTCCTCGCACAACCGTAAAGAGCGATATTTATAAATATAAATATGAATATGAACAATATTTGCACTATTTATGTACTCATATAAATTGTCGTGTTGTTATTACAACTGATATTGGTAGTATTGGTAATGGCTGTGATTACCTTACTGTTACCAACCATTGGATTGATGAGGATTGGATAATGCAAAAATGCATTATTGCTTATAAAATAATTAATTCACGTCACACAAGGCAGTTTCTTTCTAGCACGGTTACAGATATTTGTAGATATTTTTGCATTAGTGATAAAATAATGTCACTTTCAATGGATAATGCTACTAGTAACACAAATGTTGTACCCTTGCTTACCACTACACTAAGTCCTGCGTTTAGTCATTTTTTAAAAGATGCGATGAATTTGGCTTAAGAGAAAGAAAGGTTCCTAAACCTTGTCCAACTAGATGGAATTACATGTATGAAAGTTTCGTTGTTGCATATGAATATAATAACCCCATAAACTCAACGTTTAATGCTCATGTAAGTGATGATGATGAGCACCTTACAAATGCGGATTGGGCTAATGTTAAAATGCTGGTAGATTTTTTTTTTAAAATTTTATATTGCTACAAATAAATTTTCTGGGCAATATTATCCTACTATTCTGTTTAGTTTATATTGCAGAACTTGCAAATTTGTTTGATCATTTTTCAGAGGGTGGTGTAATTTATCAACTTGCTATTGATTCTATGAGAAAAAAGTTTAAAACATATTTTTTCCCTATTTTCTCTATTTATGGTGTTGTTGCCTTGTTAAATCCTACTATGAAATTAGAAGGTCCTCAATTTTGGTATGAAACTGTTTATAATGGTTTAGCACTTGAAGATGAGGCTATTCCGGACGCAATAGCCTCAATTAAAATAAATGCTCAAACTATTTATAATGCTTATCAAATTACATTAGATCATGCTAGACCAAATATTCCAACTACTTATTCTTCTAGTTTTCAATCATCTAAAAGAACTGCAGGAGTAAGAGTACTCAGTGCTTGGGCGGGGTTCAGGGGTTCTCAAGGTTCTAGTACTAGTGATTTTTCACAACTAAATGAGTTTGAAATTTATTTGTCACAGGGAATTGAGGAAGTTAATCCCAACGGTTCCTTTAATATCTTAGAATGGTGGAAGGACAAAGAAAAACACTTTCCGATTCTTTCAAGGATGGCCCGAGACATTTTAACTATTCAAGCTTCAACAGTGGCATCAGAGGGCGCTTTCAGTCAAGCAAGACTTCAACTCGGTGATTATAGAGCGTCTATGAGGGAGAGCTTGAAAAAATCAGTACTTTTCAGAGATTGGATCCGTTCAGAAAGAAGAAATTTTGGACTTGCTGAATCACCAGAGGTAGACGAAGCTTACGAAGAAATGCTAGCTGAACTTGCAGAGGATGCTGCTTCGTCCGGAAGCGGCGATGACGAAGCTTCTTTTCCGCCACCACCAATGGAAATTCCTCCGGACCTTAAAGGATTAATGAAATTTGTAAGAGATACAATGTAAATTAATATGTAACTTGTATTTTGGCACATTTTGATTAGTTTCTTTTTATTCTCAATGGTGGTATTAGAACCTTGTTGTGATCATTCCATAGGGGGAAAGAAGACTAAGAAAAAAATTGCCATATTTTTTTAATGCTATAATAAAATTATAACGCATTGCTTTGAATATCTCTTTACAATATTTTTGTCTTTAAATTTGAATAAAAAAAATTTAGGTCACAATTCTGTAATATAATTTACAAGGAATTGCCGTAGATATTTTTATTACCATATTTTTTCTCTAACTTCTATAAAATATAAAAAAAATAGAAAATATATGTTGTCCCTACATAGGACCGGGACCAGCCCACTTAGCATGGGACCATTAGTTCGTGGTCCCGATCCCGGGCTGGTTTCTACAAAGAAGCCCGCGAAGCCCGGGACCACTTCGGACCGGTCCACGAAGCCCGGGACCACTTAGGATCGGACCACGAAGCCCGTTTAGAACCGGGCCCGGCCCACTTGCCAGCGTTACGTAAAATGAAGAAATGCTTTGTACATGGGATAAGCTATTCTCAACACCCACAAAAGCTCTTTGATTTTCTCTGTCCACCACATTAGATCATGGGAAATGACTCCTCAACCCTTCCTATTCAGGGCTTCAGTTTTCCAGAATTTCGACTCCTAAACAATAGATATCAATCATAGCTCTATGCATCAGCAGAAGATAGTCAACATACAATTATGTCAACTTGTGGATTTGGAGTGTCGAGCTTCACCATTGATAAGAAACTCCATTGATGAGCTCTAGAAGCTTCACATGAGTTGAAGAAGAAGAGAATTAATTCAGAAGTATGAGAGAATGAAGAAAGTTGTTTATTATCAATAGTAGCAGCGTATATTTACACGTGGGGTACCACTCCGCTAACTAACCTCACCTAACTTGACAGTTAGGATATAACTCAGCTAACTACCTCAACTAACTACCAACTAACTATGATTAATGAGCTAAGCTAAGATAGCTGAGCTAACTACGATTAAATATACAGTTATGTACACAGTTATCTCAATACCCCCCCTCAAGTTGGAGGTGAGGTTCTCACACCCAAATTTCTTAATATTGCAGAATGCTTAACACCAAAGGGCTTTAGTAAGGACATCTGCGAGCTGAGCACCAGTACCATGATGAAGGGAAATCATTTTTTCTTTGAGCTTATCTCATACAAAATGAAAATCAACCTCGATCTGTTTCGTCCGTTCATGGAAAGCAGGGTTGCGAGCTATGTAAAGCAGATTGACTATCACAAAATACTAAAACAGGTTTAGGATAGGAAATAGTGAGTTCATCAAGTAATATGCATAACCAAGTTAGTTCACCAACAAGCTTCCTCAAGGACCTGTATTCTGCTTCTGCTGAGGATAGGGGCACTGTTTCTTGTTTCTTGGACTTCCAACAAATTGGACTGTTTCCCAGCAGGACTATATAGCCAGTAACTGACCTTCTAGAATCTGGACAAGCTGCCCAGTCTGAGTCACAATAACCCTTCAGGCTGCAATCATAGTCATTAGATAGAAAGATTGCTAGAGTTGGATCACTCTCCATATACCTAAGCAAGTGCAAAAGCTGCTTTCAAATGTGGTTCCCTGGGGTCTTGCATGAATTGGCTGAGATGCTTCACACTAAAGGCTAAATCCAATCTGGTATTAGTGATGAAATTTAATTTTCCTACCAGTTTTCTGTAGTAAGTAGGATCTGGCAATGATGTCCTTTCTTTGGCTTGTAGCTTTTCATTTGGATCAAGTGGAGTGGATAGGTTGCTATAAGAAAGGCAATCATATTCTTTGAGTAAGTCCAGTGTAAAATTTCTTTGAGATATTATCACCCCATCACTCGTGTAAAGGACTTCCAAACCAAGAAAATAATGCAACTTCCCTAGATCTTTTATCTTAAATTGATCATGTAGGAAGTATTTGACTTGAGTAATTTCTGAGATGTCTGTCCCGGTGATAATAACATCATCTACATAAACTGCTATATAGATGGTAGAATGTTCTATTTTCTTGTAGAAAAGTGAGTAGCCATTGAGAGAACAGACATAGCCTCTTGAGCAAAGGGCTTCAGTCAACTTAGAGTACCACTTTCTACTTGCATGTTTGAGGCCATATAAGGATTTATTCAATTTACAAACTAAATTTGGAGAACTGACTTCCAAACTTGGTTTGTATTTGCATATAAACTTCCTCATGCAACTCACCATGAAGAAACTCATTGTTCACATCCAACTGGAAAATGTACCACTGCTTCTTCACTGCAGTAGCTATTAGAGCTCTCACTGTTTTTATTTTCACTATAGGACTGAAAGTTTCTGTGTAATCTATGCCAGGCTGCTGGGTATACCATTTTACTACCAATCTAGCTTTGAATCTCTCTACTGTTCCATCAACTTTGTGTTTAATATTGACACCCACCTGCAGCCAATTGCTTGCTTCCCACTTGGTAAAGGAATTATGTCTCAGGTATGGTTTGCATGCAAGGCTTCAAACTCTTGTGTCATAGCTGCTTGCGAAGCAGAATTAAGAGCAGCATCCTCATATGAAGATGGTTCAGAATCATTGCAAACATTCATAACAAGCAACTGACTGTCATGGATTAAAGAGCCAGTAGGGACATGACTATGTAAGATAAATAAGGTACTAAGGGAAGTTGGAGTGGATGATGGGTCAGTGGAAGTTGGTTTCAACTGCGGTATGGAATATATGTAATCCTGCAGGTGTGTAGGCAGTTTGTGTTCTCTACCAGACCTCCTAGGCTCTACGACAAGAGACTCGATTTGTGAAGTGGAGTCAAGATCATTTTGTGGGAGAATATCAGGAGAGTAAGAGTGTGTTCCTGGAGAGCCAGGTGCAGATTCATTAGGTGGAAAATTATCAGATAAAGAGTGATCATGTCTTGCTTCAGGGTTCCCTAGACTTGGTGGATTGTCTATTGTGGGTTGAGGTGTGACAGTGTGTGGATCAGAAATGAAAGGTGGTAGAATTTGGAAAGAGGATCCTGTAGTAGGTGATACAGCAAATGGAAACACATTTTCATGGAAGGTTACATCTTTGGATATGTGAATCTTTTTGCTCTGCAAATTCAGTACTTTGTATCCTTTGGTTTCAAAGGGATATCCAATAAAGACATGAGGTACAGTTCTGGGATCAAATTTGTCCCTTTGTATCTTTGGTACAGTGGGAAAAAATAGGCACCCAAAGCTTCCCAAATGGGAGTAATTTGGTTTCTTTTTGTATAGGATCTCAAAGGGACATTTGTTCTTGAGGTATGTGAATTTTGATTTAAATAGAAGTGCTCTGGCTGTCTTTAGAATGTACCTTTGTTTCCTTTCAACCACACCATTTTGTTGTGGTGTGTATGGGCAAGTTTTCTGATGAATAATGCCTTAAGTTTGAAAGAAAGATTTTGCTTCTGTACTGGTGAATTCTAAAACATTGTCTAATCTTATTGGTTTAATGGTCAAGTGAAACTGATTTTTGACTAAGGACATGAAGTCTTTAAGAATCTGCAGGACATTACTTTTACTGGACAAAAGATGAGTCCATGTAGACCTGCTATGGTCATCTACCATGGTTAAGAAGTACTTGTAATTATCATGTGTGGGGGCATGATAGGGTCTCCACAGATCAATATGCAAGAGATCAATTTTTTTTTTAGTGTTGCTGGTTTTGTTAGGAAAGGGCAGCCTAGACTGTCTTGTTATGGGGCGTATAGAACACAAGAAAGGTTGTTTATTAGAGAAGGTAACAGGTATAGTGGTGATATTTCTCATCTTTGCAAAGGGAACATGGCCTAATCTATTATGACATAACACATTAACATCATTCTTATGAGAAAAAGATGAATCACAGTCATGTGTTTTATTGCAAAAGGAATTATTTACACTTGAAAAGGAAAGATCATGTGAGGTACTGTGATTACAGACACTAGATGGAGTTTGCAAACTATGTACATCACAGGCATGACGTGAAGTAGGAAAGGAAGAAATAAATGCAGAACCAGTACTAATGTTCTTCAAACAGAGGGAGCACAAGAGATATAGACCATCCCTGATTTTACCAATCTCCAGAGGCCTCTTCATTGAAAGGGCCTGCATTATACAACACGTGTCAGTAAAGGCTATCAAGGACTTTAGCTGGGCAGTAAAAGAGGATATAGATATGAGACTAAACTTGAAAGAAGGAACAAACATGACTTTGTGTAGAGTAATTTGTGGGGAAAGATTCACACTGCCAATCTCTGTTACCTTAACTCTATAGCCATTTGGGAGAGTGACCAACAAGGAATAGGGTAAAATCCTAATATCAACTAATGTAGTTTTATTAAAGGTCATGTGGTTTGAAGCTCCTAAGTCTAGAATCCATGTGTCAGTCCAGGTTCTGAAACATTTACAAGATAACTTTCCAAAATCAGTAGAGGATGTACACGTTATTATACCTGCAAAATTCATAGTTCCTGCAGCAAGATTTACTGATCCAGCTCCATGGTTTGTGTTCTGAGAACTTTCTCCTCCACTACTGGTATTGAAGTGTTGAAGTATATTAATCAATTGGCTATATTGTTCCTTGTACAGGTTTAGATTTCGATTCTCATCCTTGGGTCCAAACTCCTCAGTCTTTGTTGAGATCTCATCAAACAAGTTTGAGTGTGCATTGGCTACAACCCTTTTGTTCTTGTTATACTTGAAGTTTTGATTGTTTCTTGAAGTTTGGGGATAGCCATGAAGTTTGAAACATTTATCTTTGGTGTGTCCTAGACGTTTGCAGTAGTCACAAAAGGCCTTAACCTATTTGTATTTGTGAAACTGGAATTTGGAGTGTAATTAGTCCTGAAATTACTGTTCCTGAAATTGTTAGTATTTCCAACAGCATTAACATGAAGATAAATTGACTCTGCAACCATATGATTTGAAGGTCGCATTTCACGTTGCTTTTCTTTTTGGATGTGCAAAGAAAAGGCTTCTGCCATCGAGGGAAGGGGGTTCATCATGAGAATGCTGCCCCTCACTGTTGTGTACACTTCATTAAGTCCCACGAGGAATTGAATTAATCTCCTATCTTGTTCAGCCTTGTGCATACCTTCCTTAGCACCATAGGTACACTGACAACAACATTGAGTATTCGCACTCAAGGTACTCAAATCTTCCCAGAGCTTCTTCAATTGAGTGTAGTAGCTTGTGATGTCTAGAGCTCCCTGAGATAGGTCATTGATCTCCTTCTGGATTTGATACAATCTTGCACCATTAGTTTGTTCATATCGATCTTCGAACTCTCTCCATAATTCAACAACATCACTTGCATATTCCACACTATCTGCTATCTTCTTTGAGAGTGAATTTAGAATCCACGAGGTCACCATATCACTACACCGTTCCCACTGTCTAAATTTGGGAGATTGGTGATCTGGACGGCTACATTCTCCACTAATGAAACAAGTTTTATTTTTAAAAGAAAGGCCACGCAAAACTGCACCCCTCCAAGATCTATATCCAATTCCACTAAAAACCACACTAACTAACATAGATCCAGGATTGTCCGACTAGTGTGGATAAAGAGGACCACTAGGATCTAGAACAATATTAACAGTGCCTTCAATATTTTTGACGTTTGCGGTATTATCAGTCGCATTGGTTTGAGAGACAATAGCCATATTGAGAAATTCAAGAGATACAGAGTAGAGAAATGAGAGGAGAATGAGGAAAAACAGAATTGAAGATAAAGCGAAGCTCACCCTGCGCGGATTGACTAAGAATTAGGGCAAATCGAAAGGTACAACTTAGATCGTTTGAGCTAGGAGATGCTATAGACGATTTGATCGGCGATTCCTAAGCTCTGATACCATGTCAACTTGTAGATTTGGAGTTTCGAGCTTCACCATTGATCATAAACTCCATTGATGAGCTCTAGAAGCTTCACATGAGTTGAAGAAGAAGAGAATTGATTCAGAAGTATGAGAGAATGAAGAAAGTTATTTATTTCCAATAGTAGCAGCGTATATATACACGTGGGATACCACTCAACTAACTAACCTCAACTAACTTGACAACTAGGATACAACTCAGCTAACTACCTCAACTAACTATGATTAACAAGCTAAGCTAACTGAACTAACTACGATCAAATATACATTTATATACACATGTATCTCAATAAGTTCCCGTGTTCCCTTGCGCATGACATTGTGTACTAGATATGATTCAAGTAATTACATGGCCAAATACATATGCAGCCGTGGTTTTTCATCTTGACACCTAAACTAATCTTTGTTCCTATTAGACATTCTAACGTGATTTAAAATGTGTATCAAACACAAAATGCTGACATGGCAAAAAGAGTATATCAAACTTGCCTTAGGCGCATGGTTTGCTCCAAAAAATATTTTCCTCTTATTATTCTTTAATAAAAACTCACATTTTCTCTTCCACTACCATCTTTCCGCCATTACTGCCACCACCCCTCTCCTTCTTCTTCCTTCTTCTGCCACCACCTCTTCTTCTTTCTTAACAATCATTTTCGGATCTCACTTTTTCCATTCACTGCACAAATTTCTCCATTCCACCAAAAATGATAGATGAGGACGAAGAGGATGACGACAATGGTGATGGTTATATTAAGTTTGAGGATGAGGACATTGACAATCTAAACTTTTTTGAACTCAAAATGGTGTTACTGGTCACTTTTCTGCCTCACTAATAATTTTGTGGAGTTTAATTTTAACACAGATTGAGAGCTTATATGTACCGTTTGAAGTAATATGATCTATCTTTATGCATTTGGGTTTCTGTATGGATGTTTATGCTTTAAGCTTATCCCCTAAAAGAGATGTTTATGCTTGGATAAACAATGGCGAGTCACTATGTATTAAAGACTTGCACAATTTCCTGGATTGTTTGCTTGCATCGATACCTCTGAAATATTTTTTGTGTTCTCTCTCTAAATGGCAGAGAAGTTAATAGTAAGGGTGACATGATAAGGCGTTGGGACTGGGGGAGGCGGGGAGGGGGAAGATTGGTAAGAAAATGTAACCTGGTTTGGGATTAATGTGAAAAAAGATTTTCTATTTTGTGGATCAAAACATCTTTTCTAATTTTTTTTTTTACCCAAATGCCATGTGTCTGCATCTCATTTTTGTCACATCACCTGCATGTGTATTACACATACATTATTTTGTTGATTCGTTGTGAGCGAGGTGTTCAATGGTACACTTTAAATTTACTTTAGGTGTCTAATGTTTTACCAGAAATATGTTAATCCCCTTTTTACACGATGTAACGAAGGAAATGAAGGATTGATCCTAGTTAAGCTTAATAACAATTAGATCTATGAATTCGATGATGAATTATATGAATCTAATCGCTGCAATAGTAAATGCAAGATAAAGATATGAATGATGATTAGTAATATACACAAGTGATTATGTGAATTAAATGTATGCAATGGCAATAAATGTAATAATAAAGGATATCTCACCTGAATATTAAGTGGCTAGAGTCAATCAACTCTTTATTTGCAGTGGAGATGATAGAAAATATGGGTGGAATACAAGATTCTTGGATCTTGTATATGAAAAGGTATCTTCAAACTCGAGAATCAATAGAAAAGACAAGTTTTGTAAATTCTTTAATAGTCAATGTTACAAAGAGTTCTTCCAGAAGGTTTCAGATCCCCCTTTTTCTCTTTTTCTTTTCCTATATGTAGGGAACATTCTTTTGAAACCCTAGACAAGTACAAATGAGAGAATATCCTAACAAAATATTCTCTCTTCTAGACCTAAACTTATTTTGGCGCTATCGTCCGTTCCTTTGTTCGACCAAATGTCGACCCCTCTTGAAAGAGGTTCTTCGCTGCTAAACATTGGCCATCTTAGACTTCGACCTCGATTAACGAAGCCATTGTATTCGATCCAAATTTCGACCAATACATCTAACAGGGACATGGTTTAGTTGAAGTGTTTTAATGAAAAATTGTGACAACTTTAAGGGGCCACATATATATTTGGCTTAATTACGTCCAAAAAGACCTTGTCATATAGAAGTTTTGAATACATAAACAAATGAGATTTTTTATGTATTAGCACCACTAACTTTTCTGTTCATTGGTGTAATGAAAGTGATTATCTCTTGTTGTGCTTGCACTGTTGCACCTCGTTCGCTTTCTGTCTTATTGTGATATTGAAAGTTGAGAGTAAATTTTTGAGATGTGTCTGGAAGGAGTCAATATAAATTTATAATAAAAAATCTCTTATATTATATGTATTGATCCAGTAATATAAAAGATTTTCGGTCAGTGAAACCGAATATTTAAACTAATATTCACTCAGAAGAACATGAACCAGAAGAAAAAAAAATACATCTCAACTTTGTGCGTGAAATAGGATCTGAAACAACTGGAATGTGAACTAGATCAACTTATTGATATTGAGGCTTAAAACATTCACTGGGCACCCTTGAAGCGCGTAGTCTAAGTCCTTGCAGTAGTCATATATCATGTGAACAATTAATCCTGACCCAGGCCATTTGACCTGCTTAGCATGGCTCAGTTGTTTGGTGATGGAGCAGCGCATTGGGTGATGCTACTTGGTCCATTCCAAAAGCAAGCCCTTGTCTTGAAATTGCAGTATCTGGCAATAAATGGAGTTGCATTCCAACAGCTAGAGTAAACTCCCATTGTCTGTGCATTTGGATAGGCAATTCCCTATATTTCATAGTTCCTTAAGACTATGATTGGTATATCATCAACGTACTATCTGAAATGTAAATGGTTAAATAATGAGTCAAATATAATTATTTGGCTTCTACTCTAAACAGAAGAAGGTGAGCTTTTGGGTGCATAGTGGTTGTGGAATATAACAACTAACACAACTACAGTGGGATTCAAGTGAATGGTGTAGTTATAGTAATCAGTAGTTAGGTCAAACCATGGATATAATTGATGTTTCCTGTCCCCTACGCCTTGAGTGAAAATGTTAGTATAGATAATATAGGGTTGTCCTGATAAATGACATTCCCTAGAAACTCAAAGTCGATCTCATCATGCTTGTCACCACTGATTTTCTGTTGACTAGATAGCTGTAGAATCAATAAACAGATATTAGATACTTAATGTGTGGCACTATTTTACTCTACCGTCTAGTTTTTAATTTATTCGTTGAGTAAACTATTATCATCGTTTATCAATAGTCAGGAAATGTTTTAGCATAATTGTTTATCTATATGATATATTATACCCATCACATTTTACTGACTATAGTATTTTTTAAAAATCTTTATGAGAAGATCATGGAAGGACTATGGTTAATTGTTTGTTGCCTTTTTGAGCATCTAAGCGCACACTTACATAGTATGCAGTGACTGTTCCAGTAGAGTTACCAGGTACTTGTTTGATCAGTATTTTGTAACGATCCAATCAGTTGTTTTGGGATTTAGCATTTTCGTCAGGTGATTGTGACTTTCAGTAGCTTCATATGATGCATTATGACTTACGTGTATGGTTGGTTTTGATTTTCGAGAAGTTTGGAATTGATTTGGAAGAGTAACTCTCAATTTGAATGTTTTAAGTTGGAAGAGTAACTCTCAATTTGAATGTTTTAAGTTGGAAGAGTTTACCATAGTTTGACTTTTGAGGAAACGACATAGGATTGGTGATTTGATGGTGACTTTGGACTTGAGCGTATTTGGTTTTGGAGGATGTTAGAAGGTTCTAATTCTATGCCGAAAGTTAGCAATTTGAAGGTTTGACCTAGAGTTTATTTTGATGTTATCAGGTTCTTATTGGTGTTCAAGAATTTAAGATAGGTTCATTTACTTGATTGAAACTTGTGTGCAAAGTTTGGTGGTACTCCGAAGTGCCTAGGTATGATTCAGATGCTTGGTTGGAAGGATAGAAGTTTCTGAACATAAAAGAGTTCAACCTGTGGTTTGGTCTTTGATTCTTAGATGTGATATTTCCATATGTGTTTTGAGACCTTGAATATGTCTAGATAGTGTTTATGGATTTGTTAGGATAATAGAACGGGGTCCCGAGAGGTTCGGGTGAGTTTTGAACAAGTTATGGCATTTCGGCACTTTGATGATGTTATGAAGCTTTAGAAGTGCAGAAGGCACTTTACAAGCTTGGGGTAACTGATTCTAGCTTACATCTAATAGTTCTACATGAATCATCACTAGATTTAACATCAAAACATGAGATTGAACAAGTGGAATTTGAAATTTTCGTCTACAACTTAAGAGAGTGTATTTTGGGGTATTGAACATCGATTTGGACTTCAATTTGGAATCTAATTTCATCTTTGGATTCGTGGGCTTGTGGGTAGTCGGATCTACCCCTTGACTCGGATTTTAACCATGTGGTCTGGATTAAATTTTGTTGACTTTTGAAAATTTGATTAAAGATTGAAGCTTTATTGTTTGAGATTGTTTCCTATGACTTTATTTGACGTTATTGGGTTGTACTTGGCTAGATTCAAGCTGGTTGTAATTGGACTTTAATGATTTGGCATTTTCGGTTGATTTCTAGCTACCGTGTGGAGGTAAGTCTCTTGTCTAACCTTGTTAAGAGGTAAAACCCTAGGATTGATTTAATTGTTATGTGCTTAAAGCATTGGGGTGGTGTATATGCAAGGTAGTGAGCGTATTTGCATTTACCAAGTTTGTATCATATCCGGAATAGAATTGGGATACTATAGCCTTATTTTTATTATGTGCTCATCTTGATTCATGATTTTTTTGGATTATATGACTATATTTGCTCTCTTATTCATGCTAGAGATCATGCCTAGGTTTATAGTTGTTTATGAAGGCATGAGATCTTATTCTTGATATGTTGAATTGCCTGAACTATCTGTAGTCATTTAGAAATTTCATGAGAACATATATGCATGACTATTATTAAGTTCTTGTGCATATTTTATCTATTAACTCTTGGGCATATGCATATATTTTGTATATGGATACTTGAGCTGGACTGAGATTGTGGAATGTAAAGTTGTGCGGTTGAGATAGAGTTATAGCACACAAGACATGATGAGTGAATATTTGATTATAAGTGAACTATCAACCTCCTTTTGAACTTGGATAAGGATCCACCTCTCTAGAGTCAGGTGATTACCCATATTACTTTGGGCCCTACGAACGTGATCGATACATGAATTGTGTATTGGGTTTAAGTGATACATGAATTTATATCATTTTTCAATGATACATGAATTTTGTATCGGGTTTCAGTAATACATCAATTTTGTGCCGGGTTTCGGTGATACATGGATGGTGTATCGGGTACATGGATCTTGTACCGAATATGGTAAGGGATAAAGTCTTGAGCATGCATAGACATCGTCGACTCATTTAAATGTTAATTGTCGCATGTCACCTCTATATGCTAGTCAGGAGCCTCGAATCAGTTGATTGAAGCATGCCATCTTTATATACCATATCAGATTAGTGTTAACATTATCTCTCGAATTGAAAAAATATGTTTTATATCTTTCGACTATTTTATATCTCTGATACCTGTTGTTCATGAGGATATTTATTGTTTTGATTCTAAGCTTTGTTATCTATATCTGTATTGCAAGTATCATGATGCCAATCGCCTCAAGGCTGTGATGCTAGACGAACTTGCTAAGCAAGTCAACTCACAAATAAAAAATAAAGTTTATTTTTATTATTTAATAGAGATATATAAGAATAAAAGATGGAAATAGATAGTATCTGATAAAAACCAAAGCACTGCCTAAACATGGACAATACAATATACCCCCAAGACAAGGTGGCACAAGTACATGAGAAAACTGCTGAAATAAGATCAAGTATGTATACATCTCAAGCTGTTTGAAATAAAAATAGACAAAAATATATAAAAGGGATAGAGACTCGGTAACTGCCAAGAGATCTATAAAGTGAAGCTCACTCTACGTCTCCGTGAAATCATCTAGGTCCCACCAGAGGATCTGCACAACAAGATGTGCAGAAACATAGTATGAGTGCACCACAATCGGCACCATGTAAGTATCAAGTCTAACCTCGAAAAGTATTAGCGAGGCTAGATGCTTCCAAATACTTACCAAACAAATATAATAACATAATTTAATGACTGAACAATAAGTAACATCGTGAATAACAAGAGTAACAAGTATCAACAGTTGAAAAGTATTAAGCATGCTTTTCTGGGACATAAATAACCACAACGCCGCTCAGATATCAAAATAAAAGATAACATTCTCAAATAACAGAGCGGAGACTCCTAGTTAGCATATAAGGATGTCTAGTAACAATTAATAGTTAAAAATAATATTTCTAAATGAGTCAATAATAAGAATGCATGCTCAACCGGTACAATATCTATGTAACCCGATAGACAATCCATATATCAACATAATCTGATACGTAATCCATGTATCGATCAGGTATAAAATCCATGTACTCACCACCCAGGGCCCAAGGTAACATGGGTAATCACCTGATTCTGGAGGGACGGATCCAAATCCAAGCGCAAAGAGGGGCATAATAACACCCCTCATAAATCAATATCCGATTATCATGTCCAATGAGTTGTAACTGTATTTCATCCACATGCTTACTATTCGTGCCAAATTTCTCAATCCAAATCACGTATCCATATTCAAAATCTATGTATATGCTCAAGAATTATTGATAAAGGTGCACAAAGACTTAATAAATATCATATGGATATATGTTAACGAAATCTCTATGCAACTATGGATAATTATGAAATTTCACATATAAAGATTAAATTCCCTTGCCTTCACAATTAATCATTAGCCTAGGCATGATTTCTAACATGAATAAGAGAGCAATGTAGTCCCATAAGTCAAATAAATCATTTAAAATTGACCATGTAGACAAAATAAGGCGTACAATAATCCAATTCTACTCCGGTTATAATATAAACTTGTTAAATGCTTATACACTCGCTATCACGTATTTACTTACCCCAACACCTTAAACACATAGCAAACAAGTCAAATCCTAGAGGTTTCCCTTTTAACAAGATTAGCCAAGAGATTCACCTCCACCCGGTAGCCTTAAAATCACCAAAAGTGCAAATTCCTCAAAACTTCATTTCTAAACGGCTCGAATTTAGTTAAAATAACCCAATAACGTCAAAAAAAGCTATAGAAATTGATTCCAAGTAATAAAGCTCCAATCATATCAAATAATAAAAAATTAACAAAAAAGTCAACCCGAGCTCGCTTATTGGAACCCGACAAAAGTCACAATTCCCGACTACCCATTCAGATACAAATCCAAATAAATAAGTTTCATCCAAACCAACCCCAAATCCGGGTTCAAGTATCTATTTTTCACATTAGAAAACTTTTCCCAAAACCCCAAATTTTTCTCTATTAGATTCATCAATCAAATGCCAAAATCAAAGATAGAATTATGAATAAGAATTAAATCCGTATACACCTCACAAGACACGCGATATAAGTAATGCCTCCTGATCTGGAGTGCGTGTACAATATTAGATAACTCCATACCCAAGATCATATCAAAATCCACCATACTGATGGTAGGCTATAATCTTGTGTTTTAATCGATTATTGTACTCTAATTTACTGTGTTTGAGCTTTAACCGCTAGTATTTTGCATATTGTGTGTTTTGTACATTGTAGGAGTGATTCCAAGCTATGTAGAAGTTATGGAATGAATTCGAGAGATTTGAAGCTTTGAAATCTGAGTAAAAGCCCAAGGGATTAAGCCAGGATCGTGTTCGGGGGTCGAGGACCAAGTCTGGACGTCAAAAAGCCAGGAAAAATCCGTACCCTAAGAAACCCCGACTACCTCGACGAGCGAGGCGGCGCGTGGGGCGCTGGGCTTGTGTATTTTCCTGCTGTCTGTTAGAAACTAACTCTCTAGATTTCCTCACTAATGCCCCGCATGGCACGTCGCCCCATGCAGCGCGCCTATGCAATTTTTACAGAGTGAAACCTATTTCAGCTAGGAAAGGTGGTTTCGTCTAGATCCGACCCTACTTGGTATAAATACATGAAAAAAATATTATTTTCAGGACTATTGACAAATATTCTTCCTAAGGAAGCTAAGTAGGAGTTGGAAGAACACGAGCACAAGGATTTCAGCATTCCTTCCTCACTCAAGACCCGAGTTTGGATTGAATTTATGTTTTCCTATCTTTTTATCATATTTGTGATGAATTGCTCCATGTCTATGGAGTAGTTCCCTTTAGGGTTTGATGGATTTGGTATATTGATATTTGTTTGTGGATTATAACTCTAGTTTTTATGTATTGAAGCTTTTTTAGATGATTTAATCGTTGCATCTATATTAACTTGTTCATGTAATCGACTGAGGCATAACTTGTGGTATCATTGCATTATATTGTTGGTTGAATTAATCAATTCTTCTTATTAATCAGAATAGGCTGGTTGAATAATTGACTAAACCTAGTTAGGAGGATAATTAAGAGAGGTTCTTCTAAAGACCAATCCACTACGCATTCTTGCATATCTTCATAGAGCTTAAATTGGTTCATCTTGTGAGGTTGAGACTTAATCGAGAGAGGAGTTTCTACTAAACAATTGAACTAATAATTGAGTGAATTCGAGAGACTCACTTGAACATTACAAGTGAATTAACTAGAGTTAAATCCCAGATAATTATCTTGCACCCATCCTATCAAAACCATATTTTCTCCCATTGATATCTTTCTTTTCTTATTCCTTGCTTCGATTTTCATTAGTCAATAGCTCCAGATTCTTAGTTAGTTGTAGTTTTGATCACATAAATCTCAACTATTGATCATCTTGGATAGCAATCAAGCTAGAAACTACGATAATACTGTTTAACTCCAATCTCTATGGATATGATATTTTACTATACTATATTTGATTAGCGAGCATAATTTAAGTGGTGTTTTGCGCTCGCCACATACAAAGCAACAAGAGGTCAAAACCGGTCCCAAATCCCCCAATGGTGACCAAACAAGACCGATATACACAATCCACCACAATAGAGTCTAACTACACATGTAGATACATGAACAGAAAAATCAAGAGACCTACGGGGCAAATCCAAATATGATGAAAAATATGATGACACATATGAATATGTACAGCTAGGATCAAATAGAACTTATGCATCTCTGTGAAAGACTAAAACAATACATGTGATAACCGCACCATAGGCCTCCGCCTCAAGCCTACCCGAAAATGCATAATGGGTGGCCTGACTTCTACCTAACCGATCTCCACCTCTGGGGCGTTCCCTGACTTCCTGAGCTCTCCCTTTAGATGGTGGGGCTGGTGGTTCAAAAACCAAAACTAGAGTCATTTCCTGACAACCTAGCTGTGTTACGCCTCTACCACGTCTGGGGAAATCCCTCTTGATATGCCCTACCTCTCCACACTTAAAACAACCTCGAGCTTAGAATGGCTACTGAATCTTAGGGTGCCTATAATAACCTGAGTACCCACTGGAAGAACCTTGAGTTGGAGGAGTACATTAGGAATTCTGTGCTGGTAGTGCACTGAATGAATACTGAACTGGAGCACTACGAGCAGGTTAATAAGATAAAGGTACTAGCCTGTTAGGATGGCCTCTCCTAGAATGATCCCTATCTCCAGACGAAGTACTACTGAAACTGCCAAGATACCAGGTTTTCTTGCCCCTAGCCACCATAGCCTCCTTGCCCTGACCCTGAATGCGCTCAATCATATGCACTATGTCCATAACCTGAAAGAATGTAGTAGCAGTCTCTGCCTCTCGAGCGGTCGATATCTTGATAAGAAAATTCAACCTCTCAATGAACCTCCTCACCTTCTCAAACTCGATGGGGATCTGGAAAGCTGCATGATGGGATAACTATTTGAATCTCATCTCATACTCCATCATAGAGATGTGACCCTGCTGAAGGTTCTTGAACTGGGCATGCATCTACTCCTTCTTCGTGAGGGGAATGAACTTCTCTAAGAAGAGATGTGAGAATTGACTCCGAGTGAGTGAAATTGACTCTGATGGCTTCCTATGCTCATATGACTGTCACCACCTTTTGGCTAGCCTCTGAAGTTGAAAAGTAGAGGATGTGACTCCATTGGACTCCACGAAACCAAAATTCCGCAAAATCTCCTAACAACCATCTAAAAAATCCTATGCATCTGCCAAAGTATCACCATCATAACGTGGAGGACCCATCTTCCTGAACTGATAATGTAACGATTCGACCGGTCGTTTTGAGAATTTAAGCTCCATTCGGTGGCATAAGGTCTTGAACAACTTCACATTGTGTACATCGACCTGCGTGCATGGTTGGATACAGTTACCAAATGATTCAGAGTCGAATTGGAAGAAGGACTGTTGTTTTGGAAGCTTAAACAATGAAGTTTTGACCATAATTTGACTTTTATGTAAACGGCTTCGGAACGGGTTATGGATGATGTCGGCAGCTTCGTATGGTGATTTTGGTCTGAGGAGCGCGTCCGAAATGTGTTTTCGAGGTCTTTGGTAGATTTAGGCTTGAATTGGCGAAAGTTAGATTTTCGGCGATTTCGGCCGATAGGTGAAATCTTGATATCGATCCCGGAATGGAATTTCGGAAGTGGCTGTAGGTTCGTAGTGTCATTTTGTGACATGTGTGTCAAATTTGAGGTCATTCGGGCTAGTTTTGACGTGTTTCGGCATCGGTTGTGGATTTTGGAAATTTCATAAGTTCTTAGAATTGAATCCATGCATAATTGGCGATTTTGATATTATGTGATGTGTTTTGAAGGCTAGACTAAGTTTGGATAAGGTATTAGGACTGGTTGGTAAGTTTGGTTGAGGTACCAGGGGCCTCGGGGATGTTTCAGATGCTCAACGGATGATTTTGGGCGTAGAAACCAGCTTAAGCATTGCTGGTTCTGGTGTTTCGCACCTGCGGAAGGGGAGCCACAGGTGCGGACATGCAGGTGCGGTGGAGGGCGTCGCAGGTGCGGTTTTGGTCAAGGGCATCTAGGCTCGTAGGTGCGGACGGGGTTCCGCAGGTGCGTAGCCGCAGATGTGGCCTAGTGATCGCAGGTGCGACCCCAGTTCATTTAGTGAGTTTTCGCACCTACGATATATTTTTTGCAGGTGCGGGACCGCAGGTGAGGTCCAATTAGCTGCAGGTGCGGTCATCGCTGGGCAGAGAGTTTATATTCGAGGGTTTGTTCATTTTCACTCCATTTTTTATTTTGAGCTCGGGAGAAGGCGATTCTTTGACGGATTTTCTGAGGAATCTTATGGGTAATGATTTCTTACTCGAATTTGGTTTTATTGCATTAATATATTGTGGTTTTCCTCATTTAATCAAGGAGTTTGAGAGTAAAAGTTTGGAAATGGGAGAAAAAGTTCCCCAATTGAAAATACGAGACTCGGGTGAGATTTTGACGCCGGATTTTAATGATTCTTGTTTGAGTAAGTTCGTGAGTGAATGGGTGTTCTAAATTTGTAACTTTCACTCGATTCCGAGACGTGGGCTCGGGGGACTCTCGGGTAATTTTCCTAATTTCGCGTCTTAGCTTCGAATTTATTAGTTAAACTAGTTTCTGGTAGTATTATTTACACGATGCTATTGATTTTATTAGATTTGGTCCATTTGGAGTCGGATACGCGTGGCAAGAACAGGATTTCAAGTTTGATTTCAGCGGTTGAGGTAAGTATCTTGCCTAACCTTGTGTGGGGAATTACCCCTTAGGATTTGAGTCTTCTATGTTGATTTTAGTCCATGTATGCGAGGTGACAAGTGTGTGATCGGACTTATTTGTATCAGAACCACAGGTTTTAAAAGTGTCCTAGGATGTCTCGGAGCCGTGTCTAGTAGAGCCCTTCTTATCGGTGTGTTGTCGACCAAATCTATAATTAGGGGGCTGCATGGACATTTAGGAAAATACCCTTTCATTGTTACTGCGTATCGTGCGATGAAGTGGAAGGTGAGAACATCTTTATCTAATTTGTGCATTGTCCCAATTTTCAGTAAATGGCACCCAAGAAGAGAGCTCGACTCGGCCAGAGGCCAATGCCACCCTAGGAGTGGCCACAAATTCTCCAGCTGGTGGTGCGGGTGTGAATGATGCCCCGGCCACAAACCAGCCCGACTCCTCCACTCCGGGCCAGATTATTCCTGTTCCTACTCCAGCGGAGGGTGCTGAAGTCTCTCCCGCTGATATTCCTGATCCTTCCTCAGTCCCAGCTTTCGGTCCCGGTATTTCTGATGGGGACCTCAGGGGAGCGATTCAGATGTTGACCCAGCGAGTGGCCTCCCAGGCCCAAAGATCCAGTGTTGCCCCTACGTCCTCTGGTGAGCAAGGGGATTCTTTAGGTTCCAGAGTCAACCAGTTTCTGCCATTAGCCCCTCCAGAGTTCACAGGCACCGACCCAGAGTCAGATCCTCAGGATTTTATAGATGAAATGTACAAGACTCTCCGGGTTATGAAGGCTACAGAGACAGAGGGGGTTGAGTTGGATTCCTATCGGTTAAAGGGAGCAACGTATTCGTGGTTTGAGATGCAGGAGGGTTCCCATGGGGAGGGGAGCCCTCCGACAAAGTGGGATGAGTTTGTTGATGCCTTCATGGATCATTTCTTGCCTGCCGAGACTATGTCAGCCCGTGCTGCGGAGTTTGAGGTCCTTAAACAGGGCAACATGAGTGTGTGGGAGTACCACATGGACTTCGTTCTCTTGTCCAAATATGCCATCCATATGATGCCGACTATGGAGGCCAGAGTTCAACGGTTTGTTTAGGGCCTTGGTTGTTAATGAAGCTGCTACAGCTGCCTTGCGTTCGGATATGAGTTATGGGAAGAATCATGGGATTCCCCCGGGCCACAGAGTCTTGGAAGTTGAAGATAAGAATAGAGAGAGAGTGGTAGTAGGGCCCGGTCAGCGGGTAACCCTAGGAGTTCAGTTGCAGGTTGGAGATCGGCGGTTGGGAGAGGGTCATCAGGGACATCCCAGTCCGATGCTCAGTCCTCAGCCAGTGCCCCATCATCACGGCACAGTTATCAGCAGGGGGGTCACTTTGGACCAGGTTCAGATAGCACAAGGTTCCATCAATGGGGACATTCAGGTGGAGGTTCCAGCAACAGCGGGGGGCCCTATGCCATAAGTGTGGGAAGTCTCATTCTGAGCCTTGTTACTTGGATATACCGGTGTGCTATAGATGCGGAGAGAGAGGCCATATGCAGCGAGACTACCATGGACCCAGTCAGGGCGCGGGTAGGGGTACTGCTCAGCCATCCAGCTCTTCAGCCGCTACATCTTCAGCACACCCTCCAGCTCCAGCAGGGCGCGGTACAGTTAGGGGTGGAGCACGGGGTCGAGGGGGACCCAGTCGGTTCTATGATTTGAGTGGTCGCCAGAGTGCGGAGGCTTCCCCAGATGTTGTCACTGGTATTCTGACTGTTCAGTCACATGATGTTTATGCTCTTATTTATCTCGGATCTTCTTTGTCATATTTTACTCCATTTATTGCTTCAAGTTTTGGGATAGAACCCGAACAACTTCACGGCCGTGTGAGTCTATAGGAATTGTGTTGTCACGGTGCGTGGTCGGGATACCACGGCCGATCTGATTAAGTTAGAAATGGTAGATTTTGATGTAATTATGGGGATGGATTGGCTCTATTCGTGCTTTGCTAAACTCGACTGCCGAACCAGAATTATGAGGCTCGAGTTTCCTAATGAATCAGTTATCGAGTGGGAGGGGAATAATGTTGTGCCAAGAGGTAGGCTTATTTCCTACCTTAAGGCCCCAAAGATGATTAGAAAAGGGTGCATCTTCCATTTGGTCCGGGTTGCGGACACCACTTTAGAGGTGCCTGCTCCCGAATCTGTGCTTGTTGTGAATGAATTTCTTGAAGTATTTTCGAACGAGCTTCCTGGGATTCCACCAGATAGAGAGACCGATTTCAGGATTAATGTATTGCCAGATACGCATCCAATATCTATTCCACCTTACCGAATGGCGCCAGCAGAATTGAGAGAGTTAAAAGAACAATTGAAAGATCTATTAGAAAAAGGTTTCATTCGACCAAGTGTGTCGCCTTTGGGCACACCGGTTCTTTTTGTTAGAAAGAAAGACGGATCGCTTCGGATGTGTATTGATTATCGACAGCTCAACAAGGTCACCATAAAAAACAAATACCCATTGCCTCGGATAGATGATTTCTTTGACCAGTTGCAAGGTGCTAAGTTCTTCGCAAAGATTGATTTGCGGTCCGGGTATCACCAATTAAAGATAAAGGAGCAGGATATTCCTAAGAATACCTTCCGAACTCGATATGGGCACTTTGAATTTCTGGTAATGTCTTTTGGGCTAACCAACACCCTAACAGCATTTATGCATCTTATGAATCGGATTTTCAAACCATTTCTTGACTCCTTTGTGATTGTCTTCATTGGCGATATCCGTGTTTATTCGCGAAGTCAGGAAGATCATGCTAATCACCTCAGGGCAGTTCTACAGACTCTTCATCAGCACCAGTTGTATGCAAAGTTTTCAAAATGTGAGTTTTGATTAGAATCAGTCACCTTTTTGGGCCATGTTATTTCTAGGGAAGGGATTCAGGTTGATCCCCAAAAGATTGCAGTGGCAAAGGATTGGCCTAGGCCAACAACCCTAACAGAGATTCACAGTTTCTTGGGTCTAGTTGGGTATTATCAAAGATTTGTGGAGGGATTCTCTATCCTCGCCTCCCCATTGACTAAGCTGACGCAGAAGGCAGTTAAGTTTCAGTGGTTCGATGCTTGTGAAAAGAGTTTTTAGGAAAATTGAGATTGACTACGGCGCCAGTGTTGACCTTGCTAGAGGGTACAGAGGGATTTGTGGTTTATTGTGATGCTTCAAGGGTTTGTTTAGGCTGTGCGTTGATGCAATGCGGGAAGGTTGTAGCCTATGCTTCTAGGCAACTCAAGAATCACGAGAAGAATTATCCGACGCATGATTTGGAGCTCGCGGCGGTTGTGTTTGCATTAAAGATCTGGTGGTATTATCTTTATGGGGTCCATGTGGACGTGTTCACAGAACACAAGAGTCTTCAATACTTATTCAAGAAGAAGGATTTAAACTTAAGGCAGCGAAGATGGTTGGAATTGCTCAAGGATTATGATATGAATATTTTGTACCATCCAGGAAAGGCAAATGTGGTAGCCGAAGCTCTTAGTCGGAAATCCATGGGTAGCTTGGCTCATTTGGAAGCAGGTCAAAGGCCTTTGGCTCGTGAGGTTTATTAGTTGGCTAGTCTCGGGGTCTGTCTTTCGACCTCAAACGAAGGGTATGTCCTGGTGCGTAATGGAGCAGAATCTTCACTTGTAAAGGAAATTAAGGAAAATCAATTCAGAGATCCAGCATTGGTACAGTTGAGAGAGGAAATTTTGAATCATAAGACTACAACATTTTAACTCGGAAATGATGATAGTGTTTTGTGGTGCCAAGGGATAATATGTGTTCCGGACGTGGATGATCTTCGGGAAAGGGTAATGGCAGAGACTCACAGTTCCAGGTATTCACTATACCCAGGTTGTACGAAGATGTATCATGATCTCAAAGTGATTTATTGGTGGAATGGTATGAAAAGGGGTGTGGCAGACTTTGTGGTTAGATGTCCGAATTGTCAGCAAGTGAAGGCCGAGCATCAGTGGCTCGACGGGTTGGCACAGCTCATGGAAATACCGACGTGGAAATGGGAAATGATCAATATGGAATTTGTGGTGGGGTTACCTCGCACTCCACGTAGGTTCGACTCAGTTTGGGTAATAGTGGATCGGCTCACAAAGTCGGCGCATTTCTTGCTAGTCAAGTCCACCGATACTGCAGAACAGTACACTCAGTTATATATCAAAGAAATAGTCAGGCTCCATGGCACTCCAATGTCTAATATCATAGATCGAGGGGTCCAGTTCACAGCTAACTTTTGGAAGAAATTTCAGGAAGGTTTGGGTACGCAGGTAAATCTCAGCACAACATTCCACCCACAGGCTGATGGGCAGGCAGAGCAGACCATTCAGACGCTTGAAGATATGTTGCGGTCTTGTGCATTAGATTTCAAGGGTAGCTGGGATGATCATTTTCCGCTTATAGAATTTGCTTATAATAACAGTTTCCATGCTAGTATTCACATGGCCCCATTTGAGGCATTGTACAGAAGGAGGTGTAGGTCTCCGATTGGATGCTTCGAGGTTGGCGAGGCGGAACTTCTAGGACCAGATCTTTTGCACCAAGCTATGGAAAAAGTTAAAGTAATTCAGGAGAGGATGAAGACTGCTCAGAGTCATCAGAAATCCTATGCGGATGTTCGTCGAGGAGATTTGTAGTTTCAAGTAGATGATTAGGTATTCTTGAAGGTGTCTCGCATAAAAGGAGTAATGCGGTTTGGGAAGAAAGGGAAATTGAGCCCTAGGTATGTCGGGCCATATCAGATCGCTCAAAGGATAGGACATGTGGCTTATAGGCTAGAATTGCCCCCTGAGATGTCACTAGTGCAGCCAGTGTTTCATGTGTCCATGTTGAAGAAGGTGATTGGGGATCCATCTGCCGTTGTGCCGGTTGAGATGGTTGAAGTTAATGAAGGATTGTCATATGAAGAGGTTCCAGCTGCTATTCTTTATAGGCAAGTCCGTAGGTTGAGGAACAAAGAAATTGCTTCTGTTAAAGTGTTATGGCGAAGTCAACAAGTCGAAGAAGCCACGTGGGAAGCAGAAAATGAAATGAAAGAGAAATATCCCCATTTGTTTGTATAAGTTCGGTAGTGGTTTTGAAAGTTGTCATTCCTAAGCGATTATACATTGTGTTAAATTCTGTGCAAGAACACTCCACTCCCCTAGTTGCCCTACTATTGTAAAGTTATGCCATATTTATGTATGTTGTAATTATTTGGGTAATGTTCAACTCCTTGAAGTAAGGTAAATTATGTGCAATTCATGTGATAGTTAAATGATATGCAAGTTTGTGGAGTTAACCGAACTATGTGAGGCTTGTGGAACTAATTGAATTATATGTAGCTTGTTGAAATGACTGGATTATGTGCAAGTTGATAGATTAACTAAAAATGTGTGGAATTGGTTAAAATGTGTTTCGAGGCTCTCTGACAGATAGATAGGCCTAATTACAAAGGAAACTCTGGTGAAATTTTCAGGAAATATCAAAGTTAGTAAAAATTCGGGGGTTGGCATGTTTTGTGTTCTCTTAACTAAGTGATTCCCCGATTCTCATTCGAGGACGAATGATTCTAGTGGGGGAGAATATAAAGACCCGTAAAATTTCATAGCTAAAAATAATGCCCAAATAGGTCACCGTGTTGTTATAACTGTAGAAATTCTTAAAATGGACCTTTTTTGAGTAAAAAGTAGCCCGGGACTTAAAGGACAAAATTTTCCAGATTTGCGCAGGTCTGCGGTCCACTATGCGATCACAGATCAGGTATGCGGACCGCATAGTGGTCGCATACTTGGACAATTTGCTGTCCATTTTGAGGACAGCTATGCCGCCTAAAATATGATCACATTTCTCGAATGCGGGCCGCATAGTTGTCGCATTCTTGCACCTTGGTTTTTGCGGAGGGAGTTATGCGACGCAATATGCGATCTCATAACAGGAATGTGAACCGCATAGTGGTCGCATACCTGGGCAGTCTGCTTTTCTTTATGGACTATTTGAGGGCTATTTATGCGACAGAAATTTGGACCGCATAGTAGGAATGCAATCGTATTCCTGATCGCATTTCTTCTTTGGGGATGTTCAAATTCTAATTTTATACCCGACCCCCAGTTTATTAAAACACTTACCCCTTTCATTTTAAGCTTATTTTCTGATAAATTAGAGAGAGGAGAGAGTGGGTTCTAGAGAGAGAGAGAGAGAGTTCCAACTTCATCAAATTTGTTCCTCCATCACTACTCATGCCTGGAATTGATCAAGTAGGACACCATTTTCTTCACTACAAGAGGTAAGCTTCCACCCGACCAACCTTAATTTCCAGATTTTGTTAAAATGAAACATAGTTGGGCGAGTTCATGAAGATAGGGGTAGGAGTCTTGCATGCATGTAACCAACTAGTCATAATCTAGTAAAAAAATGGGTTAGAGTAATCTTTGTCTAAAAAGAGGCCATTTAATCTAAAGGAACACCTAGTGTTTGATAGAATGCTCAAGTGAGTTCAAGACATGATCATTATTCCTAATTCTAAGTTCAATTATGCCACATTGTGAACTAGATTGAAGGTGCTAGAAGGTCCGGTGAATTGTGGTAGAAAATTAAAGGGGAATTCCGATTCAAGGTATGTATGGCTAACTTTATCTTTGTAGAGTCACCTTGTTGGTGTCCGAGAACACGGTATGAAATTATTTCTTGAGCATATGTGAATTGATTGTCCTACTGTGCCGAGGTGTAAGATTTCATTCTCTGATTTTCTTAGTCGATTACCATGCTAATTGCGATTGTGAAGGGTGATTCTTTGTGCTTATCCTATCATGTGTAAGGTTCGTTAAATGTTCAAATATGTCAATATGGCAGTATGTGCTACTAAATGAAGGACTGTTAACGTACTCTAATGTGGGAAGGTGTCTAATTGGTAAGGGTCGAGTGTGGCAAATGATGAAAAGAAACTGCGGATTGATTTAATTGAGTTAAATAATGATGGCAACACCATATGTGAATTACTGTTTCGTAAGGATTATTGTACTTGACTTCATATAGTTGTTTGTTAATATGAGCTTATGTTCTTGATGATGAATATCCCTGTGATATAATTATTGGTTATTGTGAAAATGTGATTTTACGATGGGATCTGGTTGCGCGCCGCACCACGAAGTAATAAGGGTGGAGAGGTAATAAGGGTGAAATGTGATTGTACGGTGGGATCGGGTTGTGAGCCGCAACACGAAGTAATAAGGGTGAAGAGGTAATAAGGGTGAAATGTGATTGTACGGTGGGATCGGGTTGTGAGCCGCAACACGAAGTAATAAGGGTGAAGAGGTAATAAGGGTGAAATGTGATTGTACGGTGGGATCGGGTTGTGAGCCGCAACACGAAGTAATAAGGGTGAAGAGGTAATAAGGGTGAAATGTGAATGTACGGTGGGATCGAGTTGTGCACCGCTACATATGAATAATTGAAATGAGTAACTGTGGAATCTTCATTTGTAACTTTCTATATATCTGTGTGGTACTTGTGTGGTTACCCTGACTGTCTTCCAATTGTGTACTGTTTGATTCTACTTGGAATAAACTTTTCTCATACGTACTAGTACTATTCAATGGTACTAACGTCCCTTTTGCCGGGGGCGCTACATCTTTTATATGGATGTAGGTGGTTCCACAGCAGGTAGCTCAGACCGCCGATAGTAATCTTTCCCCTTCATACCTTCAGCAGATCCGGTGAGCCCCACTTCCTCTCAGGGCCGTGTGTAACCTATATCATTCTCTTTTGCTTATGTTGTAAAAGATATAGCCGGGGCCTTGTTGCCGGCAAGATTGTATACTCTTCTCCGTACCTTTAGAGGCTCCGTAGACACTGTGTGGGTTGTATATATTTTGGTAGTAGTTGTAACTATTCGTAATCGTGGTCCCGTGTTGGAAATGTTTTGCTTAGTTGTATATTTTGGGATTATCAAATGATGAAGCTTTAAAAGAGAAAGTGGACTTATGTTGTAAATTCATACTTTGATTCTATTTGCTATTTCATTTATAAATTTGTATATTATAAACACGGGGTGATGCGTTGGGTAGGAAATGCAATCCAGGTCCACTTCACCGGGATCATCCGGTTGTCGGTCTCGTCCCTCGGTTTTGGGGTGTGACAAGTTCCCCAATTGAAAATACGAGATTTTACTGAGATTTTGACACTGGATTTTGATGATTTTTGTTCGAGTGAGTTCGTGAGTGGATGGGTGTTCTAAATTTGTAACTTTCACTCGATTCTGAGACGTGGTCCAGGGGGACATTTCGGGAAATTTTCCTAATTTCGTGTCTTAGCTTTGAATTTCTTAGTTAAACTAGTTTCTTGTAGTATTATTTACACGATGCTATTGATTAGATTATGTTTGGGCCATTTGGATTCGGATACGCGTGGCAAGAACGTGATTTTATGTTTGATTTGAGCAGTTGAGGTAAGTATCTTTCCTAACCTTGTGTGGGGGAATTACCCCTTAGGATTTGAGTATTCTATGTTGAATTTAGCCCGTGTATGCGAGGTGACGAGTGTGTGCTCAAACTTATTTGTAGAAGGTTGACCTTTTAGGGTTATTAGGTCCTTATACTCACCTTGTATGAAGTTGATCTTGATACACTTGAGTTCTTATCTGCTAGTTTCACCTCTACATGCTTTGATTAGAACTAATTGCTTTAGGATCCACCCTTACCGCCTACTTGACTCTGATTTGACTTGAGCAAACGTTTTACCTCTCTATCATCATGCTATATTTTCATAAGCTACCTATAATTAATTAAATAGTTAAATATCCCTCATAATTTGCTCAACCTCATAAGGGGTATAGATAACTTATATCTTAGTCGACTTGTCCTTACTTGGAATTATTTGACTTGTGTTCTCTTCTTATTGTTGACTTGAAATTGTGGATTTGTTGCTTGTCTTGTTTTTCCCTGGTCGAATTGTTCCCTTTTGCAGTTAGTATTCTGTGCCGTGATTATTCCTTGTGAACGATGTTCTACTGTTTCTTTTTGAACTGAAGTTCTTGTATTGATTTATTCGCCGTATCTTGTGTCATTGTCCTGGTTGTTTTGTATTTGATGTGGTGATGTAAGAGTTTTCTGCCATGCTATAATTGTTGTCTTTGGTTGTTGCACTACATATTTAAATTGGGACTACGGACGTATTCCGGGAGATTTCCCCATGTACTGCATATTTAAATTGGGACTACGGACGTATTATGTGAGCTTTCCCCCTGTATTGCATATTTAAATTGGGACTACATACGTATTCCAGGAGCTTTCCCCCTGTACTACATATTTAAATTGGGAAAATACGGACATATTCCGGAGCTTTCCCCCTGTACTGCATATTTAAATTGGGACTACAGACGTATTCCGGGAGCTTTCCCCCTGTACTGCATATTTAAATTGGGACTACGGACGTATTCCGAGAGCTTTCTCCCTGTACTGCATGTTTGAATTGGGACTACGGACGTATTCCGGGAGCTTCCCCCTGTACTACATATTTAAATTGGAGCTAAGAACGTATTCCAGAAGCTTTCCCCATGTACTGCATATTTATTTTGGGACTACGGACGTATTCCGGGAGATCCTCTGTATTTTGTGATGAATTCAGGACTACGGGACGGGATCCCGATAGATTTTATCAAAGGAATTATGTTTGAAAGACAATTATTTGGAAAGTGCAATTTGAAAAACAATTATCCTGAATAAAACTATGTTGAAGGACATTCCTTTGGAAAAAGAATATTTGAAAAATATTTATGTTAAACAAAACTATGTTGAAGGATATCCCTTTGGAAAAGAATATTTGGAAAATGTTTATGTTGCAGTAAAACTATGTTTTAAGGACACTCTCTGGGAAAATATATTTGAAAAGCTTTGATCTTGAAGAAAACTATGTCTGAGAGACATTTGTTGGGAAAATTATATTTCAAAAGAATTTCCCCTTTAAGAAAACTACATTTTTGTGCAGATCCAAGTATTGATCATTAGTAGCTGTGCGGACTCTTGCTGAGGAGACTCAAGGTAACCTACTGCTGCGTTTGCAGGCTTCGAAGTCACCTTCCTATTCTGTATTTACACTGTTTTCACTTACTTCCAAACAGTTGTATTTAGAAGTTGTAGTAAACTCTTTATAGAGCTTATGACTTGTACTACCGGGTTTTGGGAATATGCTCTTGTATAAAGAATCCTTTTTCATAAAAATATTAGATTTTATTTATTATTGTTGCTATTCCATGAATGTTAGGCTTACCTAGCCCTTAAGACTAGGTGCCATCACGATACCCAACGGAGGGGAAATTTGGGTCGTGACAGATAAAACCTCTTCTGCTCCTCCTTAGACATAGCGACCTTCATTACTAGCTTAACATTAGCTACGGGAGGATGTCCCTCAACCTGTACCAGCCCTGGCATCTGATAACCTGCCGCAACCTACTGGGGAGTGTGAGTAGCTAGATTATGTGCCCCTCCCCCATCTTGAGAAGTAGGCGGTGCCACATGAAGTACTTTATTCTGTGCTAAGCCCTCCACAAGACCAACAAAACAAACAAGGGAATCCTTAAGTACTGGGATAGTAGTAAACCTCTCCAGGACTTGAACTTTTCAAACTGGATCAACCTGATTAAAAACCTTCTCCTCGACCGGAGCTACTGGTGGCTCCATAGTGGCTGCCCTAGTAGGAGCTCTAGCTGCCGCACACCCTGCCTCTATTGCCTTTCTTAACCATAGCCTGAGGGGTTGGTGCCTGCCCAACTACTCCAGATGAACATTTTCTCACCATCTGCGAGAGAATAGAAATACAAGCATTCAAACTTTAGATCAATAAGCCAAACAATAAAGAATGAAAGAAGGGTAGTTTCCTAACACCCTGTAGCCTCTCGGAGATAAGTACAAACTTTTCCATACTGATCCTCAAGACTCTACTGGACCCGCTTGTGACTTGTAAGACCTACACAATCTAAAGTTTTGACACCAACTTGTCACGACCCAAAATCCTACCTCAAGTCCGTGATGGCACCTAGCCGAACTTGCTAAGCATAAACAACAAATAAAGTCCATTAGTATTATTTTTTAACAGAGGTATATAACAATAAAAGATGAAAATAGTCTCAAAATAGTATTAATATCTTATAAAAACCCAAGCACGACCTAAACAATGGCCAATACAATACGCCCCAAGACTAGGTGGCACAATTACACAAGCAAACTATGGAAATAAGATCAAGTCTGTATGCATGTCAAGCTGCCTGAAATACAAATGGAAAAAAATATATAAAAGAGACATGGACTCGGGAACAACGAAGTAGATCCGCGAAGTGCAGCTCAACCTAAATCTCCGTGAAATCTCCTAACTAAATCAGGAAGCAGTGCTAGGACCCACATGAGGACCTGCAAAAAAAGATGTGCAGAAGCGTAGTATGAGTACACCACAATTAGTACCCAGTAAGTATCAATTCTAACCTCGAAGAAGTACTGGCAAGGCTATATGCTTCCGAATACTTACCACACAAGTATAATAACGCAATTTAACAACTGAACAATTAGTAATATCATGAATAACAAGAGTAATAGATATCAAAAGTTGAAAAGTATTAAGCATGCTTTTCTGGGACTTAAATAACGATAATGCGGCATAAATATCAAAATAAAAGGTAGCATGCCCAAATATCGGAGTCGGGACTCCCAATTATCATATAAGGATGTTGAGTAATGATTAATAGTTAAATAAATATTTCTACATGAGTAAATAATAAGAATGCATGCTTAACCGGTACAAGATTCATATGCCCCAATACATAACCCGATAAACAATCCATGTATAGATCCGGTACAAAATCTATCTACTAACCATGCTTAGATGGCCCAAGATAATATGGATATTCATCTGATTCAAAAGGACGAATCCAAATTCAAGTGCAAAGAGGGGCATGATAGAATCCCTTATAAATCAATATCCGATCATCATGTCTAATGTGCCATAACTATTTTTCATCCGCGCACTTACCATTCGTTCCAAAATCCTCAGACCAAATCATGTGTCCATATTCAAAATATATTTATATGCTCAAGAATCATAGATTAAAGGTGCACAAGGACTTAATAAATATTATACGTATATGTGCTTAAGAAATCTGAATGTGACTACGGATAATTATGCAATTTGACATAGCAAGAATAAGTTTCCAAGCCTTCACAATTAATCATAAAGCCTAGCCTTGATTTCTAACATGAATAATAGAGCAACGTAGTCAATTGATAACATAGGTTGGTAAATTATTATACGCTCACCACCATGTATGTACACTACCCACAATACCTTAAAAACATAGCAAACGAGTCAAATCACTTGAGGTCTACCTCTTAACAAGGTTAGCCAAGAGACTTACCTCTACCTACTAGCCTTAATATCACCAAAAGTGCGAATTCCTCATAAATCCAACTCCAAAAGGCTCGAATCTAGTTTAATACAACCCAATAACGCCAAACAAATATATAGAATCGATTCGGAATAATAAAACTCCAATCTTTATCAAATAGCAAAAAGTCAACCCAGGACCGCTTCCTAAAACCTGACAAAAGTTACAAATTCTGACTACCCATTCTAATATGAGTCCAAATAAACAAATTTCATCCAAAACTGACTCCAAATCGAGGTTCAGATCTCATTTTTCACTTTAGAAAAGTTTTCCCAGAACCCCCAATTTTTGTCTCTTAGATTCACCAATCGAATGCCAAAATCAAAGATAGAATCATGAATAAAAATTAAATCCAAGTCAACTACACTTACCCAATCCAAGTTGGTGAAAATCACCTCAATCGGAGCTTCCAATCTCAAAGTATGATAAAATGAGCTCAAATTCCTGAAAATGACAACGTATAATTCTGCCCAGTGATACCTTTCACGAATAAGGCCTAGCCTCGCGTTTGCGAAGCAGAACCGACTCCACCCCAAAAATACCCAACACGAACGCAGTCTTCCACCCACAGATGGGATGCACAAGGTCCACTAGCTTACACGAACGTGGTCGCCTTCCCGCGAACGCGAAATGCCTTGCCAACTCCCAATCTGCCATACGCTACGTGAACACGATGCCCATGTCGCGAACGCAAAGGCCAAGCTTCCTCACCCATCACGAACATGACCCTAGTGTCACAAATGTGAACAAGAAAAACATCTGCCCCCGGTAACACTCCCGAGCTCGATGAAGCTCAAGGAAGCTCGAATTGATCCACAATCCGTCGGTAACACTCCCGAGCCCTTATGGACCCCTTCCAAACATACCAACTAATCCCAAAACATAACACGGACATACTTGAGGTTTCAAATAACACAAAGTGACATCAAAACTATAAAGCGCGCCTCAGTTCATGCTTAATGAGCTAATCAACTTCCAACTTTCAAAACCCATGCCAAACCACATCTAATCAAAATGAACTTATTCCAACCTCCAAAACCAAAATCAAAATCCAATTACCTCAAATTCAACCTTCGTTCAAACCTATGGACTCTCTAATCCTACAAATTGCCAAATTCGGCAAATAACACCAAAACATCCTAGACACTTCCAAATCCAATTCCGAATATAGGCCTAAGTCCAAAATCGCCATACAAACGTACTGGAACCATCAAAATACCTTTTCGAGGTCGTTTCCACAAAAATTAAACCTCGGTCAACTCTTACAACTTAAGCTTCCATAAATGGCACTAAGTGTTCCAAATTACCCCGAACCTTTCTGAAGCCAAACCAATCAACCCTGCAAGTTACAAAACAAAACACATACGGGAAACATCAAATAAGATAACAGACATCAAATGCACAAAATGGCCGTCCAGGTCATTACACTTACTGGATATCAACTGCGGTGTACTCATTCTACGATTCTGCATATTGTTTGTGCAGATCCTCAGGTGGGTACTAGCGTAGCCTTTTGTTGTGCCTAAGCATCCACTAAGAGATTTAGGGTGAGCTACACCTCAAGGATTCATTTCACAATGCCCGAGTTCCTATCTTTTATTATCTCATGTCTATTTTCATTCTCTCGGATGGTTTCAATTATGTATTTAGACTTCTAGTTATTCAGTAGTTTCTTGGGTACTTATGCCACCTAGTCCTTGGGGGTTGGGCTGTTTTGGTCGTGTTTGGCCATGTTATAATTGTATAATATATTTTACTATTTTTAGATTACTCATGTATTTATTTATCATATGACTATGTTAATTATAAGAATATGGACTATATTTTATCATTTGTAAGCTGGCTTGTTTAGCAAGTATGGCTAGGCGCCATCACGACCTAACGTGGGATTTTGGGTCATGACATATTTCAATGCTTCCAAATAGAAATATTCCTTTTGATTGAACACTAGAACCTGAAAGTGGAATCAACAACATTAGTTGTTTAGTGAAATAACAAGGTGTAGTAGACGAAATGAGATCTTGATTATGCAAATCTATTAGTAATTTTGTGTCATTGCTAACGCATAATAAGAAAATCCTAGTTTCCAAATCATGTCATATGTTTCTTGCATGAAGAAAGCTTTAAAAAGAAACATGTTTATTTATGAGAAAGGAAAATTAATGCCTACTTGAGGATTGATCGAGGACGAGCTGAAGATCCTCACCTTGCATCCAATAGAGATGGGCACCCCAATTGATATACATGTTGTCGGGGAAATTAGCCTCAACCAAGTGAAATGCAATAGCTGTGATGAATAAAGTCAAAGAAGGAAGTTGAGAACCTGCCATTTTGAATATGGAACACTTCCCTTGTTTCTTCTTAGTTCTCCAAACTAGAACTGGAAATTGCGTGTCTTTAGATTTGGAATATGTAATGTTTATATAGGTCTTAATCAAATATGCCTTGTTGAGGAATCCCTTGAGCATGTAGACCTAGTCATCAGTTTGATGTTGTTAGCAACAGTCTTTCAGAACAGTAAAACCCAAATCTTTCACCGAAATCACCAAAATATGAGTAAATCAAAAAACTGCGATTTTTTCAAAAAACTTTCCACAACAGATAAGATATTTCATTCTCAGATAGCATGAGAAAAAGTAAATCTCTATGCCTACCTGTCAATGTGAATATGAAGTCACGAATGTCACAAAACCGTGTAGCATGAGGAAATGCATCTCTATGCCTACATGCCAAGTATGCATGTCAAATTTAATGCATCACACTGATGAACTCATGTGCTCATGCACTCAACAATCAACACTCTGCACTCACTGCTGGTATATCAGACTCTGGAGGGGCGGATCCTTCCCAAACGTAAATATAAGCCAACATGGCATGTTGCGGTGTGCAGCCCAATCCCATAATCATCACTCACAATCAGGCCTTCGGCCTCACTCAGTCATCAATCTCTCCAATATTTCGGGCTCACAAATCTCATGCCAATTAGCCCAAACAATGATACATGATGTAACAATAATGATAGCAGAGACTGAGATATGATATGCAAATGATGAATGTGATTGAGTACATAATTGCAATCTAAGCAAATAACTCAACAACAGAAATGACCTTAGTGGGTTCGAACAGGATAACCATATAGCCTAAACATGGATCACAACTCAGTTTCTCTAGCATGTAGAAATTTCATGGATAGAAAAAAGATTAGGATCTACACAATGCCATGGAATTAACCGAGCCATAATTCAAATGGTGCACACCCAAATGCCCGTCACCTAGCATGTGCTCCACCTCAACACCAAACATATAACATATATATGCAGGGGTTCATACTTTCAGCACCAAGTTTAGAAGTGTTACTTACCTCAAACAAGTCGAATCCAATACCGAGCAAGCCAAACAATACTCTAGAAATGCCATCCCGTGCGTACCAACCTTCGAACGACTCGAAAATAGCCAAAAGCAACTCAAGAACCTCAAATAATTACAAAGGAAACAAACCCAATCAATAAAGGTCGAATCCTTAATCAAAAGTCCAAAGTCAACCAAAAACTCCTTGGGACCCGACAAAATTAACAAAATCCGACAACCCATTCAATTACGAGTTCAACCATAATAATTTCACTTAAATCCGACTCTCAATCGATTTTCAAAACAAAAAAATTCACTTTATGAAATTTTAGATAAAAACACCCAATTTCTCTTTTGGAATAATCAACCAAATGCCAAAAATGAAGATAGATTCATGAAATATAATCGAAACTAAGTAGAAAACATAGATTCATGAAATATAATCCAAACTAAGTTGAAAACACTTATCCTAATCCATATGGTGAAAATCTCTTAAACAATCACCCAAATTCGAGCTCCACAACTCAAAATATGATCAAATGAATAAACCCTTGATAGTATATGTTTATGCCTTGTTTCTTATACCAAATGATCCTGAAACTCACTTTTAATTCCTCCAATGGATTTCTCATGAAATTCCAGTCAAGTTAGGCTTTTGAATCACTTCATTTGACCTTATAATGAAGGGGATATGTTAGTTTCAGTATTTGGAAATAGTGTAGATTTTTTAATACGAATTCAATGACAATTTCGTAATTAATCTGAAAATATGGCAACCCAATTCTTAGTAAATGATCAAAAATTCCTCATACGATGTCCAAGTTTGACGATTCTTTTTACTATGACTCCGTAATTATGATACGGATCTAAAAAATGAGCGTAACACAATCCAAACCTATCCGAAACTCACCTGAGCCCCTCGAGACACCGTCCGAAATTCGAATATACCAAAAAGTCCCATGACATAACACAGACTTACTCGAGGCCTAAAATCACGCATAACAACATCAGAACCACGAATCGTACCTCAAATCGAACTTATTGAACTTTTGAAAGTTCAACTTCCAAAACTCGTGCCGAACCATATCACATCATCTCGGAATGAAATCAAAATTTTGTATAGAATTCCCAAATGACATAACGAAGCTATTTAAATTCCCGAAACCACAATCCGAACCCGATATCAGCAAGGTCAACTCCCGGTCAAACTTATGAACATTCCAAACCTTCAAATTGCCAACTTTCGCCAAATAGTGTCGAAACTTTCTAGAAGCATCCAAATGGAAATTCAGGCATACTCTCAAGTCCAAAATCACCATTCGGACCTAAAGAAACTATCAAAACTCCGACCTGAGGCCAAATACTAAAAAGTCAAACATGGTCAACTATTTCAACTTAAAGCTTCCTAGTAGAGAATCATTCTTCCAAATCAATTCTGCATCACCTGAAAACCAAAATAAGCGATTCACACAAGTCATAATACATCATATAAAGCTACTCAAGACTTCAAATAGCTGAACGAAATGCAAATGTTTAAAATGACCTACTGGGTCGTTACATTCTCCCCCACTTAAACATACATTATACCCGAAGAGTCATTTTAAAGCCATCAAATCATTGTGTAACCTTACCAATGCACATATCCGGGGGTCATCCCACGTCACCCAAATCCATGCAAGCCTAGAAACACAATATAACTGAAGATCATTACTTTAACCTTAGTTTGTAAGCCTTAGAACCCAATTTCCAACATCTGAAATTCCTTACAAAACCCGAATCTCGCACCTACATACTGTATAAGTCTGCACAATCTGTATCAAGTCATATCCATAACCCAAGATGTAATCACATGATATACCACGTAACTCGCATACTCGTAACGATAATTCCCGATCACCGTAGCTGCTCAAAACAAACCCAGTTCCGGTAATAAACCTTATATTAGATAAAATCTCCTTCAAAACCTTCGTACGCTCTCGATGATGAAAGAAACACGTAGAAACTAATAACCACTCATCAAACCAACAAGTCATGGAGCTCTCTCTCGTCCGACAAGAACCAAAGCGAATTTCTTAATCAACTTTTGATATTATTCTTCCAAACATGCTGTAATCAAATTCGATAGTATCCATTCTAGGTCCAATGACCTTATCTCATCAAATAGAACTATTCTATTGACATGCCACACCAATACAACCTAAAGTCACAATCGTGCAATCTGTGCACCAACAAGCAACAATCCAAATGTACTCAAACATGGAAAATGACTCAAAGGAGAGAACCGTCCCACAAGGTCAACAAGTGCCACTACAAACACAATGCTACGAACCCATCACACATAGTAGAACCAAAGCACACGAATCTATCACAGAGGATTATATTCCAACATAACCCAGCTGCAATGCGTGACCCCATCAAAACATTGGTCCATATGAAATACCTTAAGCCACAATGCTCAAAATAAAAAACCACGTGCAATTTGACATAAAGTACACGAAGTGCATGACCATAACCATGGAGAAGCAAATAAAACAATATACCACAACCCAAAAGACCATAACCAACGCGTAATCAACCATTCCGCACCCCAATCACCATCTCGCTCGAATTCTACTATAAGGCCCAAACAGAACCGCACCATGTGTGTATATAACCAATGAATTACAACCCCTCGTAGCATGGAAGAGTAACACATAGAATATATCATATACAATTAAAATCAATTTTAACCGAATGGCACATCCCTCAATAATAGCAGTACGGAGTCAATAAATCTGACCTAGTGTAGAATACACATCCTCCTCGGGCCTACCAATGGGCCCCCAAATCAACTCTGGTCATCCCCAAATGGATAAATATCCATCTAAAAGTCCACAATGGTCTAACCATAACACGTACCACCATCTAGCAAACTTTGGCCACATCTTCAATGGACGCAACCACGAAACAATCTTCTTTTGAGGACTCCCAGTCTCCAAATCCATAAAACATACGAATCACCATAGTCGATCCCAACTCCACTACTAGAATGGCTAACACATCTCCCGTGCACAATCACCCACGAGAAATACTTCCATAATTCTTCCTTGCTTCATAGAAAAATCTGAACATCAACAGTCGATCAACCAGGCGAGTACCGCAATACCAATGAAGCATCCGTAAGTCAAAACACACTGTCCCTTCTGAAACACGCACCCTTTCAGGAAATACCAAGTAATAATAGCATTTATCTAATTATTTGAAACCATCCACGGTGTCTTAGAATTCATGACCTTCCATTCAATAATGAACTGCCACCTCGTACATGACAATCTCAATCCCACATGATGCATCACATCTATCATGTCATCATATGAAAAGCGCGAGAATCTCATAATCAAATCTGAGTCGCAAGCAAAATACATACCCGATAAGACAAAAACCTTCCACTTGATACCATATAGAAGAAAATCATAACACGCCACATACCCCTTATACTTGTACATAAATCTATCTCAAGGTATGGAAGAAATTGCATAGAACACTTCGAAACCCGTTTGCACATAACCAAGCCGTTACAATTGAATCCCTCTAACTCAACCAAGCCACGCAGGCCGCAGAACCCAAGAGTGTTGCCACAAAACACCTGTAGAGACTCATCACATCATAAGTACCCAAAGAATCCATTACCGTGCTGATCCGACCTACTACCAAGATGTCTTATTTCTCCGAGTTTCTTCTGAATTACCTTCACGTTGACACTTCTCCTTGCTAGAACACCACGATCCTTATCCAAAACTCACCACAAGAGATCCTAGCATAACATCACACCGTCCTAAGGCTCATAAGCCGTGGTATTCCCTCTTAAGCACCCCAAAAGTACCACAACCGAGACAACCAATCTAAAGAGACCTTCCGTGAATCTAAAGTCGTTTCCTTCACCCTACTGATACTTAAATGTAGAATCTGTAATTTGAGCCAACATTGCATGTTGCGACGTGCAACCTGATCCCATCATGAATCAATAAAGCTTATTACGGGATACAACCCGATCCGATAATCATCACTTATAATAAGGCGGTCATGACCCCAAATCTAGGCCAGTCGTGATGGCGCCTATCGTGGAACTAGGCCAGCCAAAACTACACTCGAATCATAATAAGCTTCCCATTTACATCTTTACTATACCGATAACCCATAAAGGTTTCCTTTAAACATTTATAAAACAGTCAAAACTATACTGAATATTAAATACAACCCCTGAGAACCCGGAGTCACTGGTCATGAGCATCTACATAAAATATACAACTCAACGAAAATAAATCCTATAATAGTAAGCAGGAGAGGGAGCAGGACTGCGGACGCATGCAACTACCTCGCACACCTCCGAGAATCTCTGGAACAGATAGACTACTCACCCTGCCCAAACACCTGAATCTGCACACAAGGTGCAGGGAGTAATGTGAGTACACCAACTCAGTATTAATGAAAATAAACCAAGTCTGAGCAGCAAGAAACACATAAAATCAATGTCATCAAATCACAAGATGCACAACCTTCCTTTACAACAGTATAACATAAATATATGAAATCATCACGCCTTAAAATTAAATTTGGAAAAATCCTTTGAAGAATGTATATTTTCCAACAACTTCAAACCGAAAGATTTAGTATGAAAATGAAATGAATCATATAGAGGCCTCTCGGGCAAAACATGTTTCATAAGCTCAGAGTGAAAGTGTTAAAATCATAAGTAGCCACTCGGGAAAAAACATGTATCATAATCAGCCCCTCGGGCATGCCTCACAGTCACTCATAATTAGTCACTCATGCCTCCCAATCAATCGTCACTCGGCACTCGGCACTCGGCACTCGGCACTCTGTGCTCTCACTAGGGGTGTGTACAGACTCCGGAGGGGCTCTTTCAGCCCAAGCGCTAATATCACTCAACACCTCACAATCAGGCCCTCGTCCTCACTCAGAAGAACCACTCAAAAGGCCCCTCGAGCGAATCAGTAAAATAGGGTACTCGACCCAAAACATCATTTTAAATCTCAAAGTGTAAATCAGGCTGAGTTTTGAAAACACTAAGCACAATGTGGCTGAGTGAAATCATCAATACATAGTGAGGAAAACAACAGTAAAAAGCCCCCAAGGGGTCTAAACAGATCGGCACGAGGCCCCAAACACGGCTTATAACCCAAATATTTCAACAAATCTTTAGAACATAATTTAACATAAGGTTTGGAGTAAAATATGCAACTCAATAGTTGCCGCGGAGAGGACGTAGTCCAATCCAAAAATTAGTACATGCCACATACTCGTCATCCGACATGTGCGCCATTCTAAAATCAGTGAGAAATATGTAGTCCGGGGTTCCATACCCTCAGGACAAGATTTATAACCATTACTTACCTCCACCGGGCCACAACACTAATCCGTGATGCTCTTGCCCCTCAAATTGGCTCCTGATTGCTCCGAATCTAGCCAAAACCATTTTAACGTCATCAATATATACTAAAGGAACACAACCCAATTGAAAACTATCAAATTATACAAGAATCTTGAAATTCGGCCAAATCCGAGCCCTAGGCCCACGTCTCGGAACCCGATAAAATTTTCATCACAAGAACCCTTATCCTCCTATGAGACCGTACATACCAAGAATACCAAAATCGGACCACAATTATCCACTAAAAATGCCAAAAGAAATTCCCAACTCTTTCCTCCCATTTTCCAAATTTTCCTTACTTTAATCATTCAATTACAAGAGCTCCTCCCGCATGCAAAAATGGTGGAATGAAATGAATTTCACGGAGGCCCCTTTTTATACTGTTTCTGCCAGAATTTCCGCACCTGCAGACACTTAGTCGTACCTGCGGAGCCGCACCTGCGGTCCCAGGTGCGCACCTGCGGAATCCCACTTAACGGACCAATTTTCGCACCTGCATCCAATCCTCGGCACCTGCGGCTTCGCAGGTGCGACCATCTCTTCGCACCTGCAGAAATTCCCTTGCCTAGCCTTTCTTCGCATCTGCGCACAGACTTTTGCACCTGCGGCTACCCAACCGCAGGTGCGGTCAACACCAGAACTCACACCAGTAGCTTTTGCTGCAAATTTCCAAGTTCAAAACCCCGCCAACCATCCGAAATCAATCCCGAGCCCCTCGGGGCCCCAACCAAACATACCAACACACCCCATAGCATTATTCCAACTTAGTCGAGCCTTCGAAACACCAAAACCAGCACGAAAACACCAAAATTACATCAAATTCAAGCCTATGAACTTTGAAACTTCCATATTTTGCCAACTACGCTGAAACCAACCAAAACACTTCCGATTGACCTGAAATTTTGCACACATACTCAAAATGACATTACGGACGTGTTCCAACTTCCGGAATTCCATTCCGACCCCGATAGCCTATTTTTCACTGCCGACCGAAAATTGCCAAAAACTAACTTTCGCCAATTCAAGCCTAATTCTACATCGGTCATCCAAACTTCATTCCGAACACACTCCTAAGTCCCAAATCACCTAAAGAAGCTATCCGATCCATAAAATCTGTATTTCGAAGTCGCTCACCAATAAGTTAACTCTCAGTTGACTTTCTCAACTATTAGGCTACTTTGAGACTACATGCCTCAATTCTAACCATGACCACTCTGAATCCGAATCAACCGACCCAAAACACATAAATGAAGCTGAACCACATAAGATGAAATAGAAATGGGGAAACGGGGAAACGGGGCTAAACTCTCGGAACGACCGTCCGGGTCGTTACAAAGGCCCTCGGCCTCACTCAGTCATCAATCTCTCTAGTCTCTTGGTCTCACAAATCTCATGCCAATCAGCCCAATCAATGATACATGATGTAACAATAATGATAACAGAGACTGAGATGTGATATGCAAATGATGAATGTGACTGAGTACATAATTACAATATAAGCAAATAACTAAACAACAGAAATTACCTCAGTGTGTCCGAACATGATAAGTATATAGCTTAAACATGGTTTCTAATATGGATCATAAGTAAATTACTCTAGCACATATAAATAATGGATTGGACAAGATTAGGTAGCTACACATAACCATAGAATAAATCGAGTCATAATTCACACGATTCACGCCCACACGCCCGTCATCTAGCATGTGAATCACCTCAACACCAAACACATAACAAATATATTCAGGGGATCATACCCTCAACACCAAGTTTAGAAGTGTTACTTACCTCGAACAAGCCAAATCCAATACCGAGCAAGCCAAACAATACTCAAGAAATATAATCCCGTGCGTACCGATCTCCGAACGACTCGAAACTAGACAAAAGCGACTCAAGAACATCAAATAATGCCAAAGGAAACAAACCCAATCGATAAAGGTCAAATCTTTGATCCAAAGCCCATGGTCAACCAAAAATTCAAATCTCGATCCGCACCTCGGGACCTAAAAAATGCACAAAATACGACAACCCATTCAATTACGAGTCCAACCATACTAGTTTCACTCAAATCCAACTCCGAATTGATGTTCAAAACTGAAAAATTTACTTTATGAAAATTTAGACAAAACCCCCTAATCCATGTGGTTAAAATCGCTTAATAATCACCCAAATTCGAGCTTATGAACTCAAAATAAGACAAAGTGAACAAACCCTCGAAATTATATGCTTCTACTCAGCTGTTCTGCCCATTTCTTATGCCAAAACGATCCTGAAACTCGCTTTTGATGCTTTCAATGGATTCCTCGTTAATTTCCAGTCAAGTTAGACTTTTAATCACTCCATTTGACCTTTTAATGAATGAGATATATTGGTTTTAATATTGGAAATAGTGCAAATTTTAAATACGAATTCAATGGTAGTTTTGTAATTAATCGAAAAAATTTGGCAACCCAATTCTTAGTAAAATGATCATTAATTCCTCATACGATTTCCAAGTTTGACGATTCTTTTTGCTATGGCTCCGTAATTATGATACGGATCTAATTCTTCAATCAAAAGAGAAATTGGAGATCAATATCTTAATGTTGTACCATTTATGCATGAAAAGACGACGTCGAAACATAAAAAACGAGCGCAACACAACCCAAATCTATCTGAAACTCACCCGAGCCCCTCGAGACTCCGTTCGAACATACCAAAAAGTCCCATGACATAACATGGACTTACTTGAGGCCTCAAATAACACATAACAACATCAAAAACATTAATCCCACCTCACCTCGATCTTAATGAACTTTTGAACTTTCAACTTCCAAAACTCGTGTCGAACCATATCAAATTAACTCGGAATGAATTCAGATTTTGCACACAAGTCCCAAATGACATAATGAATCTATTCACATTCTTGGAACCAAAATACAAACCCATTATCATTAAGGTCAATTCCCGATCAAACTTATGAACATTCCAAACCTTTAAGTATCCAACTTTCGCCAAGTAGTATCGAAACCTTCTAGAAGCATCCAAATGGAAATTCGGGCATACGCCCAAGTCCAGAATCACCATCCAGACCTAACGGAACCATCAAAACTCTGATCTGTGGTCAAATACTAAAATGTTAAACTTGATCAACTCTTCCAACTTAAAGCTTCCTAGCTGAGAATCATTTTTCCAAATCAATTCCGAATCACTTGAAAACCAAAACCGAGGATTCAAACAAGTCATAATACATCATACGAAGCTACTCAAGACTTCAAATAGCTGAACAAAATGAAAATGTAAAAATAACCGACTGGGTTGTTACAGTACGACGAGAGCAGGATGCCTGATAACCTCCCACAACAGATCAAGCAGTTAGAGAGCTAGAAAAAGCATAATCTTGAAGAAGCAGAAGTTATCAACTTTGGAAGAGAAGAAGACATGAAAGAAATTCGAATCAACATCCTTTTAGAAGCATAACAAAAAGAAGAATTGGTCGAGTTCATCCAACAGTACATCGACGTGTTTGCATGGTCTTATGACGATATGGACGGATTAAGTACCGACATTGTCTAACATCGACTGCCCACCGATCCTGCCAGACTGCCAGTTCAACAAAAACCCAGAAGGTTTAAGCCAGATTTGAGTTTAAGGATAAAAGAAGAAGTCACCAAGCAGATTGAGGCGAATGTGGTGAGAGTCACCAATTATCCTACATGGTTAGAAATCATCTTACCGGATTTGAAGAAGGATGGGAAGATTAGGATATGTGTGGACTACCAAGATCTCAACAAAGCTATTCTGATGGATGATTTCCCTTTACCAAATATTCACATCCTTATCGACAATTGCGTGAAGGATGAGCTGCGGTCATTCGTGGATTGTTTCGCCGGTTACCATCAGACCCTGATGCATAGAGAAGATGCGGAGAAGACAACGCTCACTAATCCATGGGGAGTTTAATATTATAGGGTCATGACATTCTCCCTCAAGTACGCAGGTGCTACTTAAATGAGGGCCATGAAGACCCTCGTTCACGACATGATCCACAAGGAAATCGAGGTATATATGGACGATGTCATCATCAAATCTCATAAGAGTGAAAAGAATTTGAATGACTTGAAGAAGTTCTCGAACATTTGCGAAGGTACAGTTTGAAGTTGAATCCGGCGAAGTGTGCAGTTGTAGTCCCCATCGGAAAACTGTTAGGCGTCATAGTCAGCATGAAAAGGAAAGAATTGGATCCCTCAAAGATCAAAGCCATTCAATACCTAATGGTTCCTAAGAACAAGAAGGGCGTGATGAGTTTCCTTGGTAGACTAAACTACATCAATAGATTCATAGCCCAGTCTACAGTAATTTGCGAGCCTATTTTGAAGTTGTTGAAAAATGATGTTGCTACGAAATGGATAGAAGAGTGTCATAATGCTTTCAACAAGATCAATAATATTTGTCAAATCCACCAGTGTTGGTTCCCCCAAACCCGGGAAGCCGCTGTTACTATACCTGTCTATTGTGGGCAATGCATGTGGATGCGTGTTGGGACAACACGACAAAACCAGAAGGAAGGAGTAGGCTATCTACTACTTGATCAAGAAGTTTACCCCGTGTGAAGCCAAATACACTTGGATAGAGCAGACCTGTTGCATTTTGACTTGGATCACTCATAAGTTGAGGCACTACATGTTGACATACACCACACATCTGATATCTCAACTCGATCCGCTCAAGTACATCTTCCAAAAGTTGATGCCTACTGGAAAGTTTGCCAAATGGAAAATTCTTCTCAGCGAGTTCCATATTGTGTACGTAATGTAGAAGTCTATAAAGGGACAAATGTTAGCTGACTATTTTGTAGAGAACCTAGTGGAAATGGACTGCAAGCCGCTCACTACATACTTTCCAAATGAAGAAGTGTTGTTCGCCGGGGAAGACATAGCAGAGTTGTACTCATGATGGAGAGTGTATTTTGTTGGAGCAGCAAACTTCAAAGGAGTAGGGATCGGGGAAGTCCTAATCTTTGATTCAAGACAGCATTACCCGGCATCAGCAAAGATAGGGTTCCCTTGCACCAATAATATGGCTGAGTATGAAGCATGCATCCTCGGGATTAGGATGGCAGTTGACAAGAATATCAAGGCGCTTTTGGTCATAGGAGATTCTGACCTACTGATACATCAAGTCCAAGGTGAATGAACTACCAAGAGTGTCAAGATACTTTTGCACCTGCATTGCATGAAAGAGCTGTGCAAGAAATTCACCAATATTGAGTTCAAACAAATTCCCAAAATCCAAAATGAGTTTGCCGATGCTCTCGCAACCTTGTCATCCATGATATAACATCGAGATAAGAACTACATTGACCCTATCGAGATAGATATTTGGGACCAGCATGCATATTGTTTCTATGTAAACGAGGAACCAGATGGTAAGCCATGGCACTACTACATCAAAAGGTTCCTTGAAGAAAGATAATACCCAGAGAATGCCACCAAGGTCAGAAGCAAGCACTTAGAAGGCTAGCAAATCACTTTTTCCTCAAAAAGGAAGTCCTGTACAGGAGAACCTCAGATTTGGGTTTGCTGAGGTGTGTAGATTTTGCTGAACCAACCAGATTACTAGAAGAAATACACGCAGGAACATGTGGACCTCACATGAATGGTTTCACTTTGACTAAGAAGATTTTGAGAGCCGGATACTTTTGGATGACCATGAAAAGTGATAGTATTTGTTACGTGCATAAGTGTCACCAGTGCCAGATCCACGGGGAATTCATTTGCGTTCCACCTATAACGGGTTCTCCTTGGTCGTTCGCCGCTTGGGGCATGGACGTGATTAGACCTATAGATCCCGCTGCGTGAAATGAACACCGCTTCATCCTGGTAGCCATTGACTACTTACCAAATGGGCTGAAGCCTCTATATACAAGGCCGTCACAAATAAGGTGGTAGCATATTTCGTTCGTAAACCATAGTCTGCCAATTTAGGATAGTAGAGCCGATTATCACTGACAATGAAACTAATCTTAACAACAATCTCATGGGAGAAATTTGCGAGAAGTTCAGAATTTTCCATCGTAAGTCTATAGCTTACATGCCGCAAATGAATAGAGTAGTTGAAACAACCAATAAAAACATCAAAAGGATCTTGTTAAAGATAGTGGATGATCATAGACAATGGCACGAGATATCCTTTGCCTTGTTGGGTTATCAGACCACCATGAGAACATCTACCGGGGCAATGCCATACATACTGATATATGACACTAAAGTTGTAATACCCATAGAGGTCGAGATACCATCCTTGTGGGTCAATGAAGAAGCCAAGTTGGACGACGCGGAATGTGTACGGGTCAGGCAGGAGAACCTCATGCTAATTAACAACAAAAAAATGGGTGCAGTATTCCACGGTCAACTGTATCAAAATAGAATGGCTAGCGCATTCAACAAGAAGGTGAAACCTTGACAATTTACACTTGGGTAGTTGGTTTTGAAGAAAATATTTCCTCATCAAGAAGAAGCCAAGGGAAAGTTCGTGCCAAATTGGCAGGGTTCTTATGTATTCCATCGGGTATTTTTGGAAGGAGCTTTGATCGTAGCAGAAATGGACGGAAGAGTCGGCGCCCATCAACTTAGATGAAATCAAGAGATAGTACACTTGAAGACAATAGAATTAGGGTTTGGTTGAAACAGAACTACGCCCGACCTAAATTCACACGGTGGGATACGTAGGCAACCCATGTAGGGTCCAGTCTCTCCCTCCCTTTTGTAATAGAAAATCCAAATATCATTGTGTATGTATTCAGAACTACGCCACGACTTGATTTCGTTCGACAGGAATACATAGGCAGTCCTCATCGAATTCAGTTACCTATTGTAATTGAACTACATTCTAGCCTGATTCCATTTGGATATGTAGGCAGTCTGAGTCGTACTCGGTCACTTCATTTCAATTTCCTATCACTTTGCATGTATTGTAATTGAACTATGTCTTGACCTGATTCCATTTGGATACGTAGGCTGCCTAAGTCAGGCTCGGTCATCATAATTATTTCTTTATCATCACCCTTGAACTACGTTCAGAACTAATTTCGTTCAGAGACGTAGGAAACCTGAAAAGGTTCATTGATAATCCTAGAAAAATCATTGTAATTTATTCGTTTAGAGTGGGATGCAATCACGGCAGCAAGAAGCTATGTTACTAGAGGCATCTCCAAGAATTGAAATCAACGAGATGAAGTCATCCAGAAACAATGATCGTGCCAGAACATGTCATTATCCAGAACGCCGACATTTGCCATAAAAATAAACAATTTTCAAAATGTTTTTGTAAGAAAACTATAATTCCACTTACCGAACTTCATGGCATAATCTCAACAGACCAGGGACAAGGCTAGGACTACGATAAAAACAAACCAACACCCTCTTACTAAGATTTTTTTTTCAAATGCAGGACAAAACAAGAGGTAAATGTCGGGCCACACTCAGAGCAATGACGGACCCACTATTCTTTCATTAACCTTTATCTCTTTCATTATTTAGTTCATTTCCTCATATGACTAAGGACTAATTCAAAATTCTTTGAAGGTATTTTGGAACCAAGTCTCCGACATGATCGAAGCGCATTGTAAATAGCAAACCATATGCTAAACCAAGTGGAGCGCCTTGTATTTAGCGAGTCGTCGGCTTTGCCATTCAAAGCTGTGTATATCGCAAACCGTCTGCTTAATCAATCAAAGCACCCTTACAAATTGAGTTGTTAGCTTTGCCAATCAAAGCCAGGTATATAGCAAACTGTTCGCTTCACCAATCGGAGTACTTTGTGCAGATCGCACCGTCACTCCACCGCATAGGAGGTTACGAGTAGATAGTTTCAGACGTCATCGCTAGCTTTGCCAATCGAAGGACGAACCGTCCAATCCCTCCATATGTTCTGCCAATCGACGACCGTAATTTAGTTTTGTAGTCAAGAGTATCTCTTGGGCATGCTCCTTATTTCTTTGTTTTATCTTGAATGTTTCAATGTTTTGTTCATACATCTTACAAAGATAAATTTTATATTTCAAGTCAACTACTCCCATCGTGTGAAGATACACTACAAGTTAGCTACTCCTATTGTGTCACGACCCAAATCCTAACCCAGGCCGCGATGGCGCCCAACACCGCCATCAGGCAAGCCAACCCTTACCTACTAGTGAGTTCATGTAGTTTACCAAAAACATTTTTTCAACACTTGCTTAACTTAGTTTTGAGACATTAAGTAGAAACGGATAACTTATGAAATTTTATGCAAAATAAATAATCATGAAGTCATAATTAATGATTACATCCCAAAATAAAGTCTACTAGCGTGTGTGTGCCAGGAACTAATGTCACAAGTCTACAAGCATCTAGTAGAATAATATCAAAAGAATGAAAGTTCGTCCTACTGTCTGAGTAAGTATAGACAGAAATGACAAAAGAATACCTCCAAAGTGCTGCTGGAAATCGCCAAGAAGAGCAGCTCACCGTGAAGCCTCGACCAGTATAACTCAGGAACGAGCTCCGGACTGGAACCCAGATGCACCTGCCTCAGAACCTGTACAATTAAATACAGAGCATACCATGAGTACATAAATAATATGTACCCAGTCAGTATCCCGCCTAATCTCGAAGAAGTAGTGACGAGAGGTCGACTTGACACTTACTAGGGTCCAAACATCATATTTAGGTGATAATTGAAAAGAGGACAACAAGTAAGCATGGATAGTAAGGAAATAAATATCAAATTGAAATAAAATTCAAATATGTAGTGAAGCATCAATTTACAAGTTTTCAGTTCGATCTTCCAGGATATTTCACAGCTCAACAGTCATAAACAACATCAGGAAAATAGCATGCACATAGTGGAATAAGGACATCCGCCCTGGGTCAACATAATAATAATAATTGTGCACTACCGAAGGGTTGAACGACGCAAACCATAGATGCATCTATCAACCTGTCGTGGCGTACGGCCCACTCCCATGAGAGTAGAGGAAAGAATCACTCCGCTCGCAGGATATAAATTGCGAAGTGGTCGCATGCAAACACAACATCTTTCTTTCAATTCTTTTCAAATAACAATTCTTTTAAACATAAAATTCTCGATTTTCTTAAAAATAAAGTTTCATGCAATGAAGTTACAAAGCATATAACTCAAGTTAATGGAATTCACACGGCATGGTGTGGGCCTAACTACCCAGACATAACAATAATAGTCACTAAGCACGGGCTCTCGTCACCTCGCACGTACGTAGTCCCCCACAACAATAACACATAATCATTTAATTCACCAATGGGGAAAAATTCCCTCTTGCAAGGTTAGAAAGGAGACTTACCTCGCGTCAAGTCTACTTCCCGGGTCAAGAATGCGCCCGAAACTCCAAATTCGTCGCCCAAGGACTCGAAACTATTCAAATATTGCATAAACAAATCAGTATATACTCCAATGTCTTTAATTCTCCAACTTAAATGATCATTCGAACCTAAATTGGGAAAATCCTATAATACACCATCAGGCCCACATGCTCGGATTCCGGAAATTTTTGAAGGAAACTATCACCCATGGCCTAAGGATCAAAATAATATATTTTTTGTTTGATTCCTCAAAAAATTTCTTGGTATTTTCCCATTTTTGTCAAAAAACCTAGGTTTTTACTCTAACCCATGGTTTCTACTAATTGTTGTGTTAATCTACCTAAAAATTCAAGTACAAAGCTAAATTCATAAAAGGAATTACTTACCTCACAGTAGTTAGGTCAAATACCCTCCTTGCATGCTCTCAAAATCGCCCAAAGAAGAAGAATGGTGTTCAAAAATGGCTAAGTCCAGTATTTAAAACGAAGTGCACTGCCTATTGGCTTTTCACACCTGCAGCTCGAGGACCACACATGCGGTCTCGTATCTGTGAGAAAAATCTCGCACCTGCAGAGAAGGGGAAGGGTGCCTGGCTTCACACCTGCGGTTCCGCTTCTGCGGAAAGGGGTCTGCATCTGCGAAAATGGGCAGCTCCCTCAGGAGTCGCACTTGTGAGACTGGGACCGCAAGAGCGGTCTCGCACCTGCGACTTGACCTCCGTAGGTGTGGTCGCACAATATCTGGTGCACCAGCAGTCATTTTAGGCTGGCTTTTGCCTCGCTCGATGCCCGAATGGCTTCTGGGCCACCCGAGACCCCGTCCAAATATACCAACAATTCCCAAATCGTAATACGGACTCGCTTGAGCCTTCGGAACGTCCGAAACAATGCTCAATCTAAAAATCATGCCCCAAAACCTATTGGATCAAACTTAAGAACTTCAAGTTCTTGAATTCGCTTTCAATACGCCGAACCTATCTACTACTCGGAATGACACCAAATTTTGCGAGCAAGTCATAAATGATATAACGAAACTATTCCCGATCTCGGAATTCCAATTGGATCTCGATAACACAAAAATACGTTCCAAACCTCAATTTGAACTTAAGGAAATTCTTATTTCACTATTTGGCACCAAAACGCCCCCGGGTCATCCAAAACCCGTTCCGAACACACGCCCATGTCCGAAATCATCATACGAACCTACCGAAATCTTCGAATCTTGATTCCGGGGTCTTTTACTAAAAATGTTGACTGAAGTCAAACTTGGCCTTTATGGCCAACCTTAAGGAACTAAGTGTTCCTACACCACTCCAAACTCACCCAAATCTCAAACCACCCGTCCCCGCAAGTCATAAATTAGTAAAAGCAACTACGAGGAGTCTCATTTAGGGGCACAGAGTCCTATAATACAAAAGGATAGGTCGGGTTGTTACATATTGCGTAGAGGTACATTTCTCACGCGAAGGTACTTCCATTGTGAGGAAACTTAATGCTCCGACAGTTGCGGAACGGTAAACTGTCCAGCTAACAATCATTTCAGATTCAAGTATCCCATAACCCCGATCCCAAATAACGGCTAGCCGGCAGCCAGGTATCATCATTCCTGCATCATTTACATCACCTCTTAACATATATGCATTCCGATATATGGGTATGTGTGTATTTTGTTTTTCTAGGATCAAACATCGCGACGTAGAATTTCTTCTAAGCAGCAAACAAATCTACAATTTTATGAGGGAAAACAAACTCATAAGCATGTCAAGGAAACAAACTCAAACTCAAAACGACCAATAGAACTTTGATTCATGAAATCTTTCAAGTCTCGTAATCAAGCCGCAATTTAAAGCCATCTTGGGTACCAAAATCTTCTGTCTTGCAGTATCGTCATAATATGATATTTGGACAATTCATGTAAGCATAGTCTTCTCCAAATCATAATTCCAGAACTACATGAAGCCTGATCCTCGCTAAGCCGAGGTATGTAAGCAATTCAAAGCCAGAATTCGGCCCAAATTCCCCAATTTTCTTAAAATTCCCCTGAAACCTTCCTTAATTATATATTTAATTCTACAACTCATAATCTTCTCCAAATCCATATGCCATTCCTGTAATACATGCCTAAAGTCGGGACAAAATTAGGTTTGATTTTATTTCTTTCCCCAAGAACTCTTTTATCGTCTCCAGTCAAAGAAGGGCAACTGTTGGTAACCAATTTCTACCCTCCGTTTTAAAAATTAGCTTACTTATACTTATTGGTTTACAATAAATATTTTCAATATATTTTCTAATCAATAACACCTATTTTTATATAAATTAATAATGTTAAAATCAATAATTTAGTATTATATAATTATAAATATATTACTATTACTATTCTGAGACCATTGAAATAACTTTTACATTCACTAAATAGGTCTTATAATTGATTTTAAATTTTATTCCTTAATATTAGTAAATTAGCCTACAATTTCAAAACAATCCGAAATTAGTGTCATAAATTGGAAAATAAGATATTTTAATAATTAATTATAGTAATTATTAATGCATTTGATGATTATAATTTTAAAGAGGTTAAAGACTAAATGACTACATTTGTAATTGCACAATTAAATATAAAATGGCCATCTCTTAAATTAAAACGAGCCCAACACACAGCCCAAACCACATCTAACCCAGTCTAGGTCCAACTCCCCAATCCACGATGGCAATCCGTGCCACCTTCCCTGAACCAATTAAATCTTTCCACATCATCCGTCTCCACCACTCACACAAGAAGCACACTTCTATCTAAGTCGTTAATTCATTTGATCAACGGTCTAAAATTTATCTGGTTTTTGACTTTAGTTTTAACGCTGGCAAGGTCTAATATTCCCCGTTGAAACATGGAGATCTAACGGCCCGCATCTTTCATCATTTTGAAACTTTAACCCTTGAAGTATTAGGGTCGTTGATCAAAAAAATCCAACGGCCCAGATCTCTTCCACCCTTCTTACCCCTAGAGAAGACATAACCTATCCCAATCTCTAAATCAATTGTCTGTTGACCCAACCTCTCCCTTTCCCCTTTACTCTCCATTCTCTCAAATCCCATCATCCTAATCAATAAAAAAGTCTTTCACAAATTCGTGCAAAGTCTCAAATCGACCAGGAAATCATATCATTTGTCCTCTAACTCCGCGAATCTCAATGGTTTCTTGCCGTTTCATCACACAAATTCAAAAACCCCTAATATGAAACCTTAGACTCAAAGATGAAACTTTGAGTCTCCAGATTTCCCTTATGCTCGATCAAATTTGATCATGTATGAGCGTATCTCAAAGCCTCATTATGGTTATTCGAGATCCAGAGGTCAAATGCCATGACCTCGGGACACTGAAGCTTTGTTCGATGGGTTTTGCCTTCAATGGTCAATTTCTCTCCTCTCAGTTAAAACTGTCACTGATTTCCCTCTGTTTCTCTTATTTTCACTAGATTTTACTCGTATCATCTGGTAGTCATCACTCTCCACTACCAAGTTCAAATCTACTGAAAACCCTAAGGCATTGAATGCCACTATAATAAATAGGAGCTTTAATGTTATCAACTAGCAGACCTAACATAACCTAATACGAATACACAATAGCTTAATATTCAATTCACAATATAAAAAAAACTAGGTTCTAACTGATTCTTCATTTTTCCCTCTTTTCGGTTTTGAGTATATCCACTTCTCATTGTTTATGTCTTTTATTCCTAAACGGCTAAACAAGGAATTTTTGTTTGGTTTGTTGCTCAAAGGAAGGTCAGTGTACTTTGATCCTTCCTCTCTTTTAATTGTTTGAATTAAAATCATATCAAGGATATTATTTTCTGTTGATTTTTTCTTTCTGTGATGTGTTGTTATTGGTGTATGTTGATAATCGTGATTTGTGTATGAACCAAATCTTCTCTTTAATGATCTGAAATTAAACCGATACTAATCGATCACCTTTGCAATTCTAATGAATATAACTCTTAGTTGAATAATCTAGTGCTGATGAACTTCTGTGATTAACAATGAACATTAATGATTCTGTAAACCTGTTTTGACCTTAAAATTTCTTGATGATTTTGCCCCTCATTCTTGCTCTACTGATTTTTATCCCAATATTACTTATTGATTTGTATCATGCAATTGAGGTTATTTGTCTGATAAAAAAAATAAATAGATATGAACACTTAAGGTTAGATATAGGGCTGCCAAGCATATCAACTTATGTAATTTGAGTTTACTTCTTCCTTCGAATGTGCTTTTGTGATTCTATAACTCTTGAAAGATCAGTGTAAAGGTTTTCTGTCAACTACATAATTGTTTGATCATATCTATGAGTTTCACTGTATAAGTATGTCTTGAAAATAACTAAATTAAGCTCTAATAAATCTCTGCAATTGGTGTTATGTGTTCTGTCAGCCTAGCCTAAGATGTGATTGTAACGACACAGCCGGTCATTTTGAGTACTTTAGCCAGTTCCCAAATTTATTGCTTATTCTATGTTCGTTTGTTGTTGTGTGACTAGCCGGGGTGGTTGATTTGGTTCGGGGGATGTTTAAGAATAAATTGGAACACTTAGTCCAATGTTGTATTTCGACTATTATTTTATGAGAGGTTATACAATATCATTTACCAAAAAAAGTTTGCGTTTTGGGCCCAAGAACCCTCAAAGGTAGCTCATACAAACGTAACGTCATCACTACGAAAATGGGTATTGAGCCCACTTCTTTGGAAGGCCAAAAAAACAGAAAACAATGTCAAAAAAAAAAAAAAGTAAAAATAGCACGGGCTAGCCAGTTTTCGGACTGGTCATTCAAAAATAGCCAGCATTTGCAAAGTCAATGAAAAATAGCCACTATTTTGCTGCAACACGGAAAGTTCCAGCATAATATACTGGAGATTAGTGCACATGTGTATGAACTTCCAGCATATTATGCTGAAACTCCAACATGCGGAAAGTTCTAACATATTATACTAGAGATTGGAGCACCTCTGTATGAACTTCCAGCATACTATGCTGGACCAATATATTATACTGGAACTCTAGTATATTATGCTGGAGTATTTTTTGTAATTTGAACAGTGTTATTGTTTAGATTTATCTTTAATGAAAAGTGGCTAAATTCGATTACTTTTGAAACTGTGACTATTTTTTAGTGACCACTTGTAAATCTGATTATTTTTTAATTTCTCCCAAGAAAATCTGTACCAGATTCAAGTCCACTATATGAAGGATAATCTGGGAAAATAAAATACATGACATATCAAATATAATATTGTATTTATTATTCGTAGCTATACTTTCAGTAAATTTACCATTTATAGCTATATTTGAATTTTATAGCAAATCCATAAAATAAAAATTCTCAAATGCTTCATTCGTTTAGTTGTTTCCTTTTCCAATAACGTGTCATTCCTCAATTTCAAAGAACTTATAAGGATCCCATAACATTGTACTTGTTTAGTGATTTCATTTTCTTCTTTTCTTTTTATTGTATATAATCACTATTTTCTTATCTTTTGGATTGTAACAATTACTCTTAGTATTTTTGTTTTCTTTTTTATTAAGCATGTCATAAATTTTAACTCTTATATATGATCATACTTTGTTTCTTTCTTTTTGCTTAATGTAATGATCCGACCGATCGTTTTGCTTTTTAGAATCCTGTTTTCCTAGATAAGACTTCCCGTACTTGCTTTTATTGATTTATAACTTTGGGGGATGGTTAGTTCGGGATTTGGAAGAGTTCGGGTTGAAATCGAAACACTTGGTTCCTTAAGGTTGGCTTAAAAGGCAAAATTTGACTTCGGTCAACATTTTGAGTAAATGACCTTGGAATCGGGATTTAACGGTACCAATAGGTTTGTATGATGATTTCAGACTTGGGCGTATGTTCGGATCGGGTTTTGGGTGACCTGGGAGCATTTTGGCGCCTAATAGTGAAAGTTGGTTCTTAAAGAAGTCCTTTAAATTCGTTTGGACCGTGTGTTGGTAATATCGAGGTTTGAATTGAATTTTGAGATTGAGAATAGTTCTGTAATGTCATTTAAGACTTGCACGCAAAATTTGGTGTCATTCCAAGTAGTCTAAGTATGATTCGACGCATTTGGCGAATTTGGAAAACTTGAAGTTCAAAGTTTGATTCAATTTGGTTTTGGGGTATGATTATTGGTTTCGTTGTTGTTTTTCGTGTTTCGAGAATTTGAGCAAGTTCGTATTATGATTACAGACCTGTTAGTTCCTTTGGACGGGGTCCCGAGTTGCTCGGGTGAGTTTCGGACCCCTCGGAGCAAAGTGTGAGAAACCAGAAATGCCTAGTTCTGGTTTCCTTCTTCAGGAACACGAAGAGACCATCGCATTCACATAGAAGGAGTTGGGGCTGGGGGAAAATATTCTATGCGTTTGCGATAGCTAGTCCATGTTCGCCAATGTCTGGGGCCAGTGACCTTCGCATTCGCGTGAGGTGACTCGCGTTCGCGTAGAGTAGCTGAGTTGGGCTGGGGGCCACTTTATTCTTCGCGTTCTTGAACCAACCCTCATGTTCGCGAAGGGTATGTCAAACCAGCCTCCGCGTTCGCGAGACCTTGGTCTCTTTCACGATGAAGGGTCTTCAAGGGGCCTGAGTCTTTTTCCTTCGCGAACGCGAGACCTCTCTCGCGCTCGCGAAGAATGGGGCAGCTGGAAAGTGAGTTCAAAATCGGGATTTAGGCATTTTTGAGGTCATTTATTACACTCTTGGGAGATTTGAGAGCTCTTAAGGAGGGGATTTCGACCTAGCTTTGTGAGGTATGTAATTTCTACCTAATATGAGTTTAATACATAGTTTATGGGTAGATTATAACATGTAAATTAGTCAAAATCATGGGTTTATAGAAAAATCTAGGTTTTTGATAAAAATGGAGTTTCACCACGAAAATGGTTATGGAACTTCATGAAAATCATATATTTATGTTCCTATGATTATGGGCAACAACTTTCTTCGAAAATTTCCGAAATCCGGGCACGTGGGCCTGGGGATGAATTTTAGGAATCTTGCATTTAGAATTGGGAAATTACTTAAATAGTTGGGATATGAACTTTTAAGCCTATATTGATTAGTTTTCACACTATTTGTATAGTTTTGGATTGTTCGGCACCAAATTGAGGGTTTGGGCATAAGCTTGGACCGGAAAGTAGGCCTTGAAGTGAGGTAAGTCTCTTTTTTAACCTTGTAAGAGGAAAATTTTTCCATAGGTGAACTTAATTAATATCTGACTATTTGTGGGGGCTACGTACATACGAAGTGACGAGAGTCCTTATGTAGCTACTATACTTGTTATGTATGGGTAGTTTTAGGCTTATACCATGCTTTGGGGATACCGTTAACTGAATATATCTGTTGATTTGCGTTGAATGGAACTAAGTTGAGGATTTAAAGATTTCAAAGGTTTCAAGTAAATTATTATTTTGAAAAGAATTGAGAAAAGTTACGTATGTTTATTTTTAACCGCGTCACAAGTATATTCTGCGAGCGGGGTAACTATTTCCACTACTCTCATGGGAGCAGGTCGTTCACCTCGGCAGGTTAATAGATGCATCTATGGTTCACGTTGTTCGACCCTCGGTAGTGAACAGTTTACATTCTTGAAACTGTAAACCGTTGAAATCTCTCTTATGTAAACCTTTGAAATCTCTCCCGGTGAGCTGCCCTTTTGAGCCGTTCTGCAGTAGCTGGAGTCTCTCTTATGTCTTTATTTTCTGTCTATTTCCTTTCAGACAGTAGGCTAGCATGGTTTTGTATATTTTACTAGATTTCCCACATACTTGTGACACCAGGTCTTGGCACACACACTCGTAGACTTCTGATTTTGGTTTACTAACATGATTACGATTCGTACTTATTGCTTCCATTTATTTATGTGATAATTTCGAAATCCTAAATCTTTTAACAAATAAGGAGAAGCTATCACTTACTAAATTATTTAAAATGGGAATTCACTAGTTGATCAGTGTTGGCTTGCCTAACAACGGTGTTGGGCGCTATCACGACCTATAATGGAATTTGGGTTCACGTAGGTCTCACAAGTTATGGGTAGGCCTAGTAGAGTCTTGCGGACTGGTGCGGAGACGTTCGTAATGATCTTCGAGAGGCTATAGGGTGTTAGGAAACTACTCTTTATTCATCTCCTATCGTGCAGTTGGTGGTATACTAAGTTTCTTTATTATATTCTCTCACAAATGGTGAGGACGCATACAACGGACATTCCATACCCGGAGGAGCTGCTCCCTCCATTGCTAGAGGCTGAGGCTGAGGTTGGGGGAGGGCACCAGCCCTAAGGAGGGGACGAGGGCGTCCTAGAGCTGCTCCAGTAGCACCACTAGCAGATCCAGTGCAGGATCTCGTCATAGAGGAGCAGGGCGAGGTTCCTCTTCCACAGCTAACCCTGGTAAGCTTCATGACAGCACCGGGCTTTCAGGAGGTCATGGTCCGTATGTTGTGCTTCATGGTCACTATGACCTAGGCTAGTTTATTTCTAGAAAACCCAACCACATCTCAGGCAGGAAGGGGGCATAGACCCCTACTGCTCAGGCTTCTAGGCACGCAACTACAGTACGTCAGACTCCGGGTACACTACCCGTGGGCAGGTCCCAGCCATTTTTCGCAACTGCACCTGAACCTAGACCAGCCGTGGACGGTGATCCACATAAGTTATTGGACAGATGGACTAGGCTACACCCTCCTATCTTCGGGGGCGAGCGACATAAGGACCCCCAGGACTTCATTGATCGGTGTAGGGACAGACTGCACAACATGAGGATATTGGAGTCCCATGGAGTAGATTTCACTGCTTTTCCAGCTAAAGGGCAGGGCCCAGAGATGGTGGCAGTCTTACCTTCTTAGCAGACCAGCGGTTTCTCCTCCCATGACTTGGGACCAGTTTACATAGCTTCTATTGGACATGTATATTCCACCCTCTAAGAGAGAAGAGTTGCGAGGTCAGTTCGAGCAGCTCGAGCAGGGTCAGATGTCAGTGATCGATTATGAGGCGATTATTTCTCAGTTGTCTCGCCTTACACTTATGATACTTCCTATAGAAGCAGAGAGAGTGCGGAGATTTGTTACGGGGTTACACCTCAGTATTTGGCCTAGTATGGCCAGAGAGGTTGAGATGGGTAGTGATTACCAGCTACTGATAGAGATTTCTCGGAGGATTGAGGGCTACCGCTAGAGGGAAAGAGAGAAGATGTACCAAGACAAGAGGACCCGAATCTTCGGAGAGTTTAGAGGTGCCCCCGCTAGGGGCAGAGGTCAGTTTGGGAGGGGTCAGCCTAGCATGCCCACATATCCAGCACCACCACCACCTCCTCGTGGTGATCCAGCGTGGCTCTATTTCAGTGTTATTCCAGAGAGTTCTTATCCCCTATCGATTCATCGGGGTTCTTTTGGTGCCTATTTCAGTACTATACCAGAGAGTTCATACCGTCCATCAACCATTTAGGGTCCTTCCAGTGGGTAGTCAGGCCATCAAGGTCAGACTTCGGGTCAGCAGTTTGTGTTACCGAGGGGTTATTACGACTGTGGGGATCCGGGTCACATGAAGAGATTTTGTCCCAGGCTTCGGGGCGAGGTAGTACGGCAGGGTCATCAGCCTATGATTACAACACCAGCCGTCCGACTGCCCAGAGGCGGAGGACAGGTAGGTAGGGGCCGTCCTAGAGGTGGAGGTCAGGAACGGGGAGGTCAGCCAGCTATTGTTCAGCTAGGCAGAGGCCAGCCAGTTGGTGCTCCAGCTAGATTCTATGCTTTTCCGTCCAGACCAGATGTAGTGGCCTCAGATGGCGTGATCACATGTATTATTTCATTATGCAGTAGGACTACTTCGGTATTATTTGATCCAAGGTCTACCCATTCATATGTGTCATCTCTATTTGCTCATTTCCTGGATATTCCTCATGACTCCTTGGGTACTTCTATTTATGTGTCCGCTCCTATGGGTGATTTTGTGGTTGTGGATCGAATCTACAGGTCCTGTGTGGTCACATTTTGTGGTTACGAGACTAGAGCACACGTTCTGTTACTTGATATGTTCGACTTTGAGGTCATCCTGGGCATGGACTAGTTATCCCCATATCATGCCATCGTTGATTGTCATGCCAAGAATGTTACTTTAGTGATTGCAGAGTTACCAAGATTGGAGTGGAAGGGTTCCTCCATTAGTGCATCTAGTTGGGTTATCTCTTTTCTGAAGGCTCGACATCTGGTTGAGAAGGGTTGTTTGTCTTATCTAGCTTATGGGCAGTCCTAGTAGAGTCTTGCGGATTGGTGCAGAGACGTTCGTACTGATCTTCGAGAGGCTATAGGGTGTTAGGAAACTGCTCTTTATTCATCTCCTATCGTGTTGTTGGTGGTATACTAAGTTTCTTTCTTATATTCTCTCACAAATGGTGAGGACGCATACAATGGACATTCCATACCCGGAAGAGCTGCTCCTTCCATTGCTAGAGGCTGAGGCAGAGGTTGGGGGAGGACACCAGCCCGAGGGAGGGGAAGAGGGCGTCCCAGAGCTGCACCAGTAGCACGACCAGCGGATCTAGTGGAGGATCTCGTCATGGAGGAGCATGGCGAGGTGTCCGTTTCACAGCCAACCCTGGTAAACTTCATGACAGCACCGGGCTTTCAGGAGGTCATGGTCCGTATGTATTGGTTCATGGACACTATGACCTAGGCTAGTTTATTTCCTGCAGACCTAACCACATCTCAGGCAGGAGGGGGCATAGACCCCTACTGCTCAGGCTCCTGGGAACGTAGCTACGATACATCAGACTCCGGGTACACTACCCGTGGGCAGGGCCCAACCAGTTTTCGTAGCTGCACCTGAACCTAGACCAGCCGTGGACGGTGATCCGCAAAAGCTATTGGGAAGATGGACTAGGCTACACCGTCCTATCTTCGGGGGTGAGCGACATGAGGACCCCCAGGACTTCATTGTCGGTGTAGGGACAGACTGCACAACATGAGGATATTGGAGTTCCATGGAGTAGATTTCTGTCACACCCCAAAATCGAGGGACACAACCGGCGCTCAACCGGGTGGCCCCAGTCAAGGACCTGGATTTGCCTCACCTATCCCACGCATTACCCCGTGATTTCCATATACCTTATTCATGTGCATTAGCAATTTGAGTCTTAACATAAAACTCCAAGTTAATTTCATTTCTGCTTCTTATATTTAACAACATATGGTACTAAATACTTGCAAGATACATACAACATACATACTTCTACCACGCGGACCACGATTGTCACTACCCAAAATACATATGTACAATACCCACGTTATGTCTATAGAGCCTCTAAGAGTGATAGGATTTTATACAATACTTTCCGGAAACAAGGCTCCGGTTATACCTTACAATACAAAATAGACCCAAAAGAAGGTGACATGAACCACATATGGCCCCGAGAGGAAGTGGGACTCACCAATTCAACTGCGCAGTGGAGAGGAGGCACTACTGACGGTGGACTGAATTACCTACCGTAGAACCACCTACATTCATATAAGAAAATGTAGCGCCCCCTGCAAAAGGGACGTTAATACTGTGGAATAGTACTAGTATGTATGAACAAACTTTAATCTAAGTAAGATCAACAATGCACAGATAAAAGACAATAATAGAATCATCAAGCATTGCACAGCAGCAGAAACAATCAAAATCACAAGTTCCACAAATCTCCCCTTTTTCTATTCCAACAACACCATATTCAAGAATTTTATAGATTCTTCATTTAAACGTGATCACATTCCATCCTTATTACCTCGTCCACCCTTATTACCTCACCCACCCTTATTTCTTCGTGTTGTGGCGCGCAACCCGATCCCACCAAACAATCACATTTCATATCAACATTTCCAATTCACAATTCAATCACAGAGAATTTCATCATAAGGAAAAAATCTCAGTACAACCAACCACCCATACGAATTCAAGTCCCAACAGATCTTGCCCACAACGACGAGTCAATAAGACATTGCCACAATTAGTGTAGTACGATTAAATCAACCACAAATTCCTATTTATTATATCATTTCACAGCTCTTAGAAGTTAGTCATATTCACATCTTGGGTTTGTTGCCAATATTTCATATCGGCATATTAGGGCACTTAACAACCTTACACATGGTAAAACATTCACAAGTAAATCTCCTTTTCACAATTTCTGAATAGCAAAATACATGAATTTCAGCTAGACAGTCAGAGAGTATGGCATCATGCCTCAACATATTTAGAACACCCAATTTACACATACTCAGACAATTAACACGTAGCGAATGTTCCGCACCAACAAGGTGACTTTACAAAGATTAAAGTTAGCCATACATACCTGGGGTCGGAATTCCTTTTTAACTGTTACTCACAAATCACCGAATCGACTAGTACCGCCAATCTAGTTCACAATTAAACATATTCAACTCAGAATTGGAAATCATGCATACAATTCGAACTCTTTTAAGCTTTTTATCGAACGCTAGGTGACCTCATTAGATTACCACCCCTTCCTTGTGAAGTTTACCCCAACCCTCTTCCCCTTTTACTAGATTAAGAAGTTTTACTCAAGAACCATCCTATGTGTTTTATTCTTAATTAAAATCTGAGAACTTGGGGAAAATGGGGTGAAGACTTACCTCTTTGAGTGAAGAAGATAGCACTAACTCGATAGATTCCGGGCTTGAGCGACTTTGAAGAATCAATTTTTTTTTTTGATGTGGAAGAACTTTCCCTCTCAAGAACCCTCTCTCCCTCCTCTCTATTTTTGCTCAGAAATTAGTTAAAAGTGAAGGGGAGAGATGTTTTAATGAACTAGGGGTCGGGTTTTAAAATTATAAAATTAGGAGCCCGACACCGGAGTGCGGTCAGGAATGCGATCGCATTCCTGACATGCGGTCCGCAGAATCGACCGCAGAATGACCCTCAAGATGGGCCAACATTTAAAACACATTGTGCAGGTATTCAGACACTATGTGGTCCGCATGCACGTTATGCAATCGCATAGTGTATCGCATAACCTCCCTTACCAAAATCAATGGGCAAGAATGCGACAACCATGCGGTCCGCAGAATCAACATGCGATTGCATTTTGGACCGCATAGTTGTCCTCAAATTGGGCAGTGATTCTGCCCATGTATGCGACCATTATGCGGTCCGCATACACGTTATGCGATCGCATAGTGCGTCGCATAACGCCCAAATTTTTGGAAAATTTATCTTTCAAATTCTGGGGTACTTTTTACGAAAAAGATGTCCGTTTTAAGAATTTCTACAGTTATAACAACTTGGGGACTTATTCGGGTATTATTTTAAATGATAAATTTTATGGGTCTTTACATCCTCCCCCAATTAAAATCATTTGCCCTCGAATGAGGATCGGAAGATCATTTGGTTTTGAAAACACAATATGCCAACCCCCAATTTTTTCTAACTCCGATATCTTCTGAAAATTTCGGCAGACTTTCCTTTGTAATTAGGCCTATCTACCTGCCAGAGAGCCCCCGAAACACATGTTTCTTAACCAATTCCACACATAACTAGTTATTTCATGGCCTTGCACATAATTTGGTCACCTCGACAAGTACCATATAATTCAATTACTTCAACATGTCATATACACTTCAATTAATCATTACCAATCTACTCTTCCATTAATCATTTAACCTCACATGAGTTTCACATAATTTCATTTACTCCACGGGGTTGCACATTACTCAATTAGTCACAACATACAGATTTATGGCACAACTTGAGAAGTCACAATAGTAGAGCAGTTAGGGGAAAAAGGGGTGCTTTTGCAAAAACCTGAACATAAAATATAATTTGCTTAGAGATGACAGTTCGCACTATCACTACTAGACTTAATCAAACAAATGGGGATATTTTTCTTTCATTTCATTTTCCGCTTCCCACGTGGCTTCCTCAACATGCTGACTTCGCCACAACACTTTAACTAAAGCAATTTCTTTGTTCCTCAATCTACGGACTTGTCTATCAAGAATAGCAATCGGAACCTCTTCATATGATAATTCTTCATTAACCTCAATAGTCTCAATTAGCACGATGGATGATGGATCTCCAACCACTTTCTTCAACATAGACACATGGAACACCGGGTGCACTAATGACATCTCAGGGGAAATTCCAGTCTATAAGCCACCTGTCCTATCCTTTGAGCAATCCTATATGGCCCGACATACCTTGGGCTCAATTTTCCTTTCTTCCCAAACCGCAATACTCTCTTCATGGGGGACACCTTCAAGAATACCCAGTCAACTACATGGAATTCCAATTCTCTATGACGAACGTCCCTATAGGGTTTCTGACAACTCTGAGCAGTGTTCATCCTTTCATGAATGACTATAACTTTTCCATAGCTTGGTGCACAAGTTCTGGTCCTAACAATTCTGCTTCACCAACCTCGAACCACCCAATCGGAGATCTACACCTTCTTCCGTACAATGCCTCAAATGGGGCCATCTGAACACTAGCGTGAAAGCTGCTATTTTAAGCAAATTCGATAAGCGGTAAATGATCATCCCAACTACCCTTGAAGTCCAACACACAAGCACGTAACATATCTTCAAGCGTCTGAATAGTCCCCGCTTCCTGACCATCAGTCTGCGGATGGAAATCCGTGCTGACATTTACCTGAATACCCAAACCTTGCTGAAATTTCCTCCGAAAATTAGCCATGAATTGGGCTCCTCGATCTGAGATAATAGAAACTGGAGTACCGTGAAGCCTGACTATTTCCTTGATATACAACTGAGCATACTGTTCTGCAGCATCAGTGGACTTGACTGGCAAGAAATGCGCCGACTTCGTGAGTCGATCTACTATCACCCAAATCGAGTCGAACCTACATGGAGTGCGAGGTAACCCCACCACAAAGTCCATATTAATCATATCCCATTTCCACATCGGTATTTCCATAAGCTGCGTCAACCCACCGGGCCTCTGATGCTCGGCCTTCACCTGCTGACAATTCGGACATCTAGATACATGGTCTGCCACACCTCTCTTCATACCGCTCCACCAATAAACTTCCCGGAGATCATGATACATTTTCGTAGATCCTGGGTGCACAGAATACCTGGAATTGTGAGCCTCCGCCATTACCCCCTCCCGAAGATTATCCACATCTAGAACACATAGACTTCCCTGGCGCCGTAAAACATCATCATCGCTACCTAGTGAAAATGCCAATCTTGTTATTCAAAACTGCCTCCTTCAACTGCGCCAATGCTGGATCCATACACTGCTTTTCCTTGACTTCCTCTACAAGGGATGATTCTTCTCCATTATGCACCATAATATTTCCCTCGTTTGAGGTCGAGAGACAGACCCCCAGACTGGCCAATTGATAAATCTCCCGAGCTAAAGGCCTTTGATCCACTTTCAAATGAGCCAAACTACCCATAGACTTCCGACTGAGAGCGTCGGCCACCACATTCGCCTTCCCTGGATGGTACAAAATGTTCATATCATAATACTTAAGCAATTCAAACCATCGTCGCTGCCTTAGATTCAACTCCTTTTGCTTGAACAAATATTGGAGACTCTTGTGGTCTGAGAACGCGCCAACATGGACCCCATACAAATAATTCCACAAGATTTTTAATGCAAACACAACTGTCGCGAGTTCTAAATCATGCGTTAGATAATTCTTCTCGTGATTCTTGATTTTCCTAGAAGCATACGCTATAACCTTCCCATATTGCATTAACATACATCCCAAACCAACCCTTGAAGCATCGCAATAAACCACAAATCCCTCTGTGCTTTCTGGCAAAGTCAACACCAGTGCCAAAGTCAATCTTGATTTCAATTCCTGAAAGCTCTTCTCACAAGCGACGGACCATTGGAACTTAATTGCTTTATGCATCAATTTAGTCAATGGGGAGGCGAGGGTAGAGAATCCCTCCACAAACCTCCGATAATACCCAGCTAGACCCAAGAAACTGCGAATCTCTGTCGGGGTCGTTGATCTAGGCCAATCCTTCACTGTTGTTATCTTCTGGGGATCAAGCTTAATCCCTTCTCTGGAAACAACATGACCCAAAAATGCGACTGAATCCAACCAAAATTCACATTTTGAAAACTTGGCATACAATTGGTGCTGATGAAGAGTCTGTAGAACTGCCCTGGGGTGATTAGCATGATCCTCCCGACTCCGCAAGTAGAAAAGGATGTCATCAATAAAAACAATCACGAAGGAGTTAAGAAACGTTTTGAAAACCCGATTCATAAGATCCATGAAAGCCGCTGGAGCATTGGTCAGTCCAAAGGACATCACCAAAAATTCAAAATGGCCATAACGAGTTCTGAAGGCGGTCTTAGGAATATCCTGCTCTCTGATCTTCAACTGGTGATATCCAGACCGTAAATCAATTTTGGAGAAAGACCTCGCACCTTGTAATTGGTCGAACAAATCATCTATCCGAGGAAATGGGTACTTGTTTTTGATAGTGACTTTGTTGAGCTTCCGATAATCAATATACATCCGAAGCGACCCATCCTTCTTCCTGACGAAAAGAACCGAAGTGCGCCACGGCGATACACTCGGCCGAATGAATCCCTTCTCTAACAAGTCTTTCAACTGCTCCTTTAACTCCCTCAACTCTGTTGGCGCCATTTTGTACGGTGGAATAGATATTGGCTGCGTATCTGGAAATACATCAATCCCGAAATCGATCTCTCTATCTGGCAGAATCCCTGGAGGCTCGTCCGAAAATACTTCAAGAAACTCATTCACGACTGGGACGGACTTGGTGGCAGACACTTCTGAAGTGGTGTCCGCAACCCGGACCAAATGATAAACACACCCCTTTTTAATCATCTTCGAGGCCTTAAGGTTGGAAATAAGCGTACCCTTTGGCGCCACACCATTCCCTTTCCACTCAATAACTGACTCATTAGGAAACTCTAGCCTCATAATTCTTGTTTGGCAATCGAGTTTAGCAAAGCACGAGTTAGACAAGGATATTTTCACTTTCCACTTCACCGCACGATATACAATAACAATGAAAAGGGTGTTTCCTAAACGTCTATGTATCCCCATAATTATAGATGTGGTCGACAACACACCGATAAGAAGGGATCTACTAGACACGGCTCCAAGACATCCTAGGACACTTTAAAACCTTAGGCTCTGATACCAAGTTTGTCACACCCCAAAATCGAGGGACACGACAGGCGCTCAATCTGGTGGCCCCAGTCAAGCGGACCTGGATTTGCCTCACTTATCCCACGCATTACCCCGTGATTTCCATATACCTTATTCATGTGAATTAGCAATTTGAGACTTAACATAAACCTCCAAGCTAAATTTATTTCTACCTCTTATCATTAACAACATATAGTAGTAAATAATTACAAGATACATACAACATACATACTTCCACCACGTTGACCAAGATTGTCACTACCCAAAATACATATGTACAATACCCACGTTATGTCTATGGAGTCTCTACGAGTGATAGGATTTTATACAATACTTGCCGGAAATAAGGCTCCAGCTATACCTTACAATACAAAATAGACCCAAAAGAAGGTGACATGAACCACACATGGCCCCGAGAGGAAGTGGGGCTCACCAATTCAACTGCGGAGTTGAGAGGAGGCACTACTGACGGTGGACTAAATTACCTGCCGTAGAACCACCTACATTCATATAAGAAAATGTAGCGCCCTCGGCAAAAGGGACGTTAGTAATGTGGAATAGTACTAGTATGTATGAACAAACTTTACTCTAAGTAAGATCAGAAATGCAAAGATAAGAGACAGTAATAGAATCAGCAAGCATTGCACAGCAACAGAAACAATCAAAATCACAAGGTCCACATATCTCCCCTTTTTCCTTTCCAACAACACCATATTCAAGAATTTCATAGATTCTTCATTTCAACGTGATCACATTCCATCCTTATTACCTCGGCCACCCTTATTACCCCACCCACCCTTATTTCTTTGTATTGCGGTGCGCAACCCGATCCCACCAGACAATCACATTTCATATCAACATTTCCAATTCATAATTCAATCACAGAGAATTTCATCATAAGGACAAAATCTTAGTACAACCAACCACCCATACGATTTCAAGTCACAACAGATCTTGCCCAAAACGACGAGTCAAATAAGACATTGCCACAATCAGTGTAGTACGATTAAATCAAGCACAAATTCCTGTTTATCATATCATTTCACAGCTCTTAGCACTTAGTCATATTCACATACTTGGGTTTGTCACCAATCTTTCATATCGGCATATTAGGGTACTTAACCAACCTTACAAATGGTAAAACATTCGCAAGTTCGCCTTTTCACAATTTTCGAATAGCAAAATACATGAATTTCAGCTAGACAGTCAGAGAGTAGGGCATCATGCCTCAACATATATAGAACACCCAATTTACACATACTCAGACAATTAACACGTAGCGACTGTTCCGGCACCAACAAGGTGACTTTACCAATATTAAAGTTCGCCATACATACCTGGGGTCGGAATTCCTTTTTAACTTTACTCACAAATCACCGAACCGACTAGTACCGCCAATCTAGTTCACAATTAAACATATTCAACTCAGAATTGGAAATCATGCATACAATTCGAGCTCTTTTAATCATTTTATCGAACGCTAGGTGACCTCATTAGATTACCACCCCTTCCTTGTGAAATTTACCCCAACCCTCTTCCCTTTTTACTAGATTAAGAAGTTTTACTCACATGCATTCATGGGTTCGACCTTCATTTTCAAGAACCATCATATGTGTTTTATTCTTAATTAAAATCTGAGAACTTGGGGAAAATGGGGTGAAGACTTACCTCTTTGAGTGAATAAGATAGCTCTAACTCGATAGATTCCGGGCTTGAGCGACTTTAAAGAATCAATTTTTTTGTATGAAGAAGAACTTTCCCTCTCAAGAACCCTCTCGTCCTTCTCTCTATTTTTGCTAACAAATCAGTTAAAAATGAAGGGGAGGGGTGTTTTAATGAATTACGGGTCGGATTTCTAAATTAAAAAAATAGGAGCCCGACACCGGAAAGCGGTCAGGAATGCGATCGCATTCCTGACATGCGGTCCGCAGAATCGACCGCAGAATGGCCCTCAAGATGGGCTACTATTTATAACACACTGTGCAGGTATGCGACCACTATGCGGTCTGCATGCATGTTATGTAATCTCATAGTGCGTCGCATAACCTCCCTTACCAAAATCAATGGGCAAGAATGCGACAACCATGTGGTCCGCAGAACCAACATGCGATCGCATTTTGGACCGCATAGTTGTCCTCAAATTGGGCAATGATTCTGCCTATGTATGCAACCATTATGTTGTACGCATACACGTTATGCAATTTCATAGTCCGTCGCATAACGCCCAAATTTCTGGAAAATTCATCTTTCAAATTTCGGGGTACTTTTTACTGAAAAATTTGTCTGTTTTAAGAATTTCTAAAGTTATAAAAACTTGGGGACTTATTCGAATATTATTTTAAACGATAAATTTTACGAGTCTTTACAATTTCACTGCTTTTCCAGCTGGAGGGCAGGGCCTAGAGATGGTGGCAGTCTTACCTTCTTGGCAGACCAGCGGCTTCTCCTCCCATGACTTGGGACCAGTTTACACAACTTCTATTGGACAGGTATATTCCACCCTCTAAGAGAGAAGAGTTGCGAGGTCAGTTCGAGCATCTCGAGCAGGGTAAAATGTCAGTGATCGATTATGAGGCGAGATTTTCTCAATTGTCTCGCCTTGCACATATGATACTTCCTACGGAAGCAGAGAGAGTGTGTAGATTTGTTACGGGGTTACACCCCAGTATTCGGGCTAGTATGGCCAGAGAGGTTGAGATGGGTAGTGATTACCAGCTAGTGGTAGAGATTGCTCGGAGGATTGAGGGCTACCGCCGGAGGGGTAAAGAGAAGATGTAGCAGGACAAGAGGACCCGAATCTTCGGAGAGTTTAGAGGTGCCCCTGCTAGGAGCAGAGATCAGTTTGGGAGGGGTCAGCCTAGCATGCCCACATATCCAGCACCACCACCACCTCCTCGGGGTGATCCAGCGTGGCCCTATTTCAGTGCTATTCCAGAGAGTTCTTATCAACTGTCGGTTCATCAGGGTTCTTCTGGTGCCTATTTCAGTGTTATCCCAAAGAGTTCATACCGTCCATCATCCATTCAGGGTCCTTCTAGTGGGTATTCAGGCCATCAAGGTCAGACTTCGGGGCAACATTCTAGCACCGAGGGGTTATTACGAATGTGGGGATCCGGGTCACATGAATAGATTTTTTCCCAGGCTTCGGGGAAAGGCAATACAGTAGGGTCATCAGCCTATGATTACAGCACCAACCGCCCGACCGCCTAGAGGAGGAGGACAAGTAGGTAGGGGTCGTCCTAGAGGTGGAGGTGAGGCAGGGGGAGGTCAGCCAGCTATTGTTCAGTCAGGCGGAGGCCAGCCAGTTGGTGCTCCAGCTAGATTCTATGCTTTTCCGGCCATACTAGATGTAGTGGCCTCAGATGGAGTGATCCCATGTATTATTTCATTATGTGGTAGGACTACTTCGGTATTATTTGATTCAAGGTCTACCTATTCATATGTGTCATCTCTATTTGCTCATTTCCTGGATATTCCGTGTGAGCCCTTGGGTACTCATGTTTATGTGTCCACTCTTGTGGGTGATTTGCGGTTGTGGATCGGATCTACAGGTCCTGTGTGGTCACATTCTGTGGTTACGAGACTAGAGTAGACCTTCTGTTACTTGATATGATTGACTTTAAGGTCATCCTGGGTATGGACTGGTTATCCCCATATCATGCCATCCTTGATTGTCATGCCAAGACTGTTACTTTAGTGATTCCAGAGTTACCAAGATTGGAGTGGAAGGGTTCCTCCATTAATACAACTAGTCGGGTTATCTCTTTTCTGAAGGCTCGATATCTGGTTGAGAAGGGTTGTTTGTCTTATCTAGCTTATGTTCGGGACACCACCGCAGAGTCTCCGAGATTGATTCAGTACCAAGATTCTGGTAGTTCGCCGATGTGTTTCCTTCTGACCTTCCAAGCATGCCGCCAGATCGTGATAGTGATTTCTGTATTGATTTGGCTCCAGGTACCCAGCCTATATCTATCCCACCGTCCGTATGGCCCCGAAAGAGTTGAAGGAGCTGAAGGAGAAGCTTAAGGAGTTATTGGCAAAGGGTTTTGACAGGATGAGTGTATCACCTTGGGGTGCACCCGTGTTATTTGTGAAGAAGAAAAATGGAACTATGCGGATGTGCATTGATTACCGCCAGTGGAACAAAGTTACCATCAAGAACAAGTACTCGTTGCCACGTATTGATGATTTTTTTGACCAGTTGCAGGGTGCTAGGGTGTTTTCTAAGATCGACGTGAGATCGTCTTATCATCAGTTGGAGATCCGGTACTCAGATGTTCCGAAGACTGCTTTCCGTACTAGATATGCCCATTATGAGTTTCTAGTGATATCCTTTGTCTTGACTAATGCCCCATCGACATTTATGTATTTGATGAACCGGGTGTTCAGGCCTTATATTGATTCCTTTGTTATTGTCTTCATTGATGACATCTTGATTTACTCGCGTAGCCTGGGGAGCACGAGCAGCATTTGAGAGTGGTGCTTCAGGCATTGCGAGCACAGAAGCTCTACGCTAAGTTCTCCAAGTGTGAGTTTTGGCTAGAGTCTGTGGCATTCTTGGGCATGTTGTATCAGGAGAGGGTATTAAGGTGGATTCCAAGAAGATCGAGGAAGTTCAGAGTTGGCCACGTTCCACTTCGGTGACTCACATCAGGAGTTTCTTGGGGTTAGCAGGTTATTATCGCCGGTTTGTGCAGGGCGTTTCATCAATTCTGACACTTTTGACTAGATTGACCCAGAAGGGTGCTCCATTCCGTTGGCCTGATGATTGTGAGGCGAGCTTTCAGAAGCTCAAGACATCTTTGACCACAACACCAATTCTAGTGTTGCCTTCCGGTTACAGTTTATTGCGACACTTCACGCGTTGGCTTGGGTTGTGTCTTGATGCAGGAGGGGCGACTTATTGCATATTCTTCACGACAACTGAAGATCCATGAGAAGAATTACCCTGTGCACGATTTGGAGTTGGCCGGTACATGCCCTTAAGATATGAAGGCATTATCTGTATGGGGTACCATGTCAGTTTTATATTGATCATCGTAGCTTACAGCATTTTTTCAAGTAGAGAGATCTTAATTTGAGACAGCGTATATGGCTTGATTTACTGAAGGATTATGACATCACTATTCTTCATCATTCGGGCAAGGCAAATGTGGTCGCGGATGCCTTAAGCAAGAAGGCAGAGAGTATGGGTAGCTTGGCATTCATTTCAGCAGAGAAGAGGTCACTAGCCTTGGACATTCAGTCCTTGGCTAACAGACTTGTGAGGTTGGATATTTCAGAGCCCAACTGAGTTCATGCATGTGTTGTTGCCCAGTCTTCATTATTGGGCAAGATCAAGGCTTGACAGTTGGATGATCCGCATTTGGTAGTTCTTAGAGAGACGGTACTACAGGGTGCTGCCAAAGAGGTTTCTATTGGCGAGGATGGTGTTTTGCGACTCCAGGGTCGCCTATGTGTCCCTAATGTCGATGTCTTGAGGGAGAGGATTCTAGAGAAGGCACATAGTTCTCGGTATTCCATTCATCCAGGTGCTGCGAAGATGTGTCGTGACCCGAGACAACATTATTGGTGGCGGCGGATGAAGAAAGACATAGTTGAGTATGTGCCTAGGTGCTTAAATGGCCATCAGGTTAAGTATGAGCACCAGAGGCCATGTGTCCTACTTCAACAGATGACTATACCTGAGTGGAAATGGGAGCGCATACTATGGACTTCATAGTTGGATTGACCTTGCGGAAGTTTGATGCAGTTTGGGCCATTGTCGACAGGTTGACCAAGTCGGCACTCTTTATTCCGATTGTGACTATATATACTTCAGAGAAGTTGGCCCAGATCTGTATTCGGGAGATAGTTCGATTGCATGGTGTGCCCGTTTCCATCATATCAAATAGAGGCCCTCAGTTCACTTCACATTCCTATGGAGCCATACAGAGTGAGTTGGGGACCCGTGTAAAGCCCATCACAACATTTCATCCACAGACCGACGGGCAGTCAGAGCGGAAAGTTCATATTCTGGAGGACATGCTAAGAGCATGTGTGATTGACTTTGCAGGACGGTGGAATCAGTTCTTTCCTTTGGACGAGTTTTCTTACAACAACGTTTACCTGTCCAGCATCGAGATTGCTCTATTTGAGGCTTTATATGGTCGGCAATGTCATTCTCCCATCGGGTGGTTTGACCCCGACAAGGCTAAGTTGTATGGTACTGATTTGGTAAAGGATGCCTTGGAAAAGGTAAAGTTGATCCAGGAGAGACTTTGCACGAAACAGTCTATATAGAAGAGTTACACGGATCAGAAGGCGCACGATGTATCATTTATGGTCGACGAGAAGGTTCTCTTCAAAGTCTCGGCTATGAAGGGTATTGTGAGATTCGGAAAGAAGGGAAAATTGAGCCGAAGGTTTATAGAGGCCCATTTGAGGTGTTGAGGCGAGTTGGGGAAGTTGCTTATGGGCTTGCTTTACCTCCTAGCCTATCAGGAGTTCATACAGTTTTTCACGTGTCTATGTTCCAGATATACCACGCCAACTTGTCACATGTGCTAGACTTCAGCACTATTTAGCTAGATGAGAGCTTGGGCTATGAAGAGGAGCTAGTTGCTATTGTTGCTAGACAGGATCGCCAGTTGAGATCTAAGATGATTTCCGCGGTAAAGGTTCGGTGGAGGGGCCAACAAGTTGAGGAGGCGACCTGGGAGTTCAAGGAGGACATGCGAAGCCGATATCCACATTTATTAAGCACTTCAGGTACGAATATAAACCCGTTCGAGGACAAACGTTTGTTTAAGAATTTGAGAATGCAACGACTTGGCCGGTCGTTTTTCCTTCTAGAACCTTGTTTCCCTAGATAATACTTCTCGTACTTGCTTTTACTGATTTATGACTTGCAAGGATGGTTAGTTTGGGATTTGGAAGAGTTCGGGTTGAAATCGGAACACTTGGTTCCTTAAGGTTGGCTTAAAAGGCCAAGTTTGACTTTGTTCAACATTTTGAGTAAATGACCTCGAAATCATGATTTGACAGTTCCAATAGATTCGTGTGATGTTTCGGACTTGGGCGTATGTTCGGATCAAGTTTTGGATGACCCGGGAGCATTTTGGCGCCTAATAGCGAAAGTTGGTTCTTGAAGAACTTTAAAGTCCTTTAAGTTTGGTTTGGAGCGGATTTTGGTGATATCGAGGTCCGAATTGAATTTTGAGACCGGGAATAGTTCAGTAATGTCATTTAAGACTTCCATGCAAAATTTTGTGTTGTTCTAAGTAGTCTAAGTATGATTCGGCGCATTCGGCGACTTTGGAGAACTTGAAGTTCAAAGTTTGATTCAATTTGGTTTTGGGGTATGATTCTTGGTTTTGTGATTGTTTTTCGTGTTTCGAGAGTTCGAGAAAGTCTGTATTATTATTACAGGCCTGTTAGTGCCTGTGGACAGGGTCCCGAGTGCTCGGGTGAGTTTCAGACCCCTCTAAGCAAAGTGTGAGAAACCAGAAATGCCTAGTTCTTGTTTCCTTCTTTGCGAACGCGAAGGGACCATCGCGTTCGTGTTAAGGAGCTGGGGCTCGGGGAAAATGTGGTACGCGTTTGCGATAGCTAGTCCGCATTCACAAAGGTCCGGGGCTAGTAACCTTCGCGTTCGCGTGAGGTGACTCGCGTACGCCACGAGTAGCTGAGCTGGGATGAGGGCCGCTTTGTTCTTCGCGTTCGCGAAAAAACCCTCACGTTCACGAAGGGTAGGCCAAACCAGCCTCCGCGTTCACGAGACCTTGGTTGCGTTCGTGATAAAGGATCTTCGGGGGGCCTAGTCCTTTGCCTTCGCGAACGCGAGGCCCTTTTTCCCGTTCACGAAGAATGGGGCAGCTGAGCAGTGAGTTTAAAATCGGGGCTTGGGCATTTTTGGGGTCATTATTACACTCTTGGGCGATTTGAGAGATCTTAAGTAGGGGATTTCGACCTAGCTTTGTGAGGTAAGTAATTTCTACCAATTGTGAGTTAAATACATAATTTATGTGTAGATTATAACCTGTAAATTAGTGAAATCATGGGTTTAGAGGAAACCCTAGGTTTTTTATAAAATGGAGTTTTACCACAAAAAGCGTTATGGAGCTTAATGAAAATCATATATTTATGTTTCTAAGGTTATCGATAACAACTTTCTTCAAAAAAAATTTGAATCCGGACATGTGGGCCTGGGATAAATTTTAGGAATCTTGCATTTAGAGTTGGGGAATTACTTGAAGTGAGGTAAGTTCTTTTCTAACCTTGTAAGAGGGAAGTTTCCCATAGGTGAACTTATTTAATATATAATTATTTGTGGGGCTACGTACGCACGAAGTGACGAGAGTCCATACGTAGCTACTATTCTTGTTATGTCCAGGTAGTTTTAGGCTTACATCATGCTTTGTGGATACCGTTATCTGAACATATTTGTTGATTTGCGTTGAATGGAACTAAATAAAGATTTCAAGATTTCAAAGGTTTCAAGTAAATGATTATTTTGAAAAGAATTGAGAAAAGTTATGTATGTTTATATTTAACCGCGTCGCAAGTATATTTCGCGAGCAGGGTAACTATTTCCACTACTCTCATGGGAGCGGGTCATTCGCCTTGGCAGATTAATAGATGCATCTGTGATTCGCGTCATTCGATCATCGGCAGTGCACATTTTACATTCTTTATGTTGGATCGGGCCGAACGTCCTCGGTGAAATTTGTGTGTGATAATAGAACTGGAAGCCCTTTTTATAATTGGTTAAATTTATTGTTTTAGAGATCAATTTTTTAAAATGAAGGAAGTGTTTGGGTTCTTAAATATGATGGAAGAACTGTTCAGTTATTTCTTGTTCTGAGTTTATTGTTAGTTTTGCATATCATACTTATTTAGAATTACACATTATTATAAGGTTGGCCTTAGTGAGTGTCGAAGTCGACCCCTCGGCACTACTTCTTTGAGGTTAGACTAGATACTTATTGGGTACATATTTTTATGTGCTCAAGCTACAGTTCTATAATTGATGGTACAGGATTTGAGGCAGGTGCATCTGGCCACCAATCCGGTGCGTAGACTTGATTCCCTATCTTGAGACTTCCCGGTGAGCTGCCCTTTTGAGCCATTCTGCAGCAGTTGGAGTCTCTCTTATGTCTTTATTTTCTGTCTATTTCCTTTCAGACAGTAGGCTAGTATGATTTTGTATATTCTACTAGATTGCCCACATATTTGTGACACCAGATCTTGGTACACAGACTAGTAGACTTATGATTTTAGTTTACTTACATGATTATGATTCGTACTTATTGCTTCCATTTATTTATGTTATAATTTCAAACTCCTAAATCTTTTAACAAATAAGGAGAAGCTATCACTTGCTAATTTATTTAAAATGGAAATTCACTAGTTGATCAGTGTTGGGCGCCATCATGACCTATAATAAAATTTAGATCGTGACATTTAATTTCATTAGGACCAATTTCATGAGTTAATAACCTAATATAAGTATCAGACCAATTGGTGATAAACTAGAGCAAATATGCTGTCGTATACAAATTGATAAATTTTATATTTACTGCATTTAAGAGCATTTTAGCAAACTTAATAATTATGATACAACTAGGAAATTTGCCGCGCTTCGCGCCGGTTGTAAAAGACACCCATTTACGTAAAAATAATATTTATAAATTTTGTGGAGACACAATAGATACTTTTTTCAGTATATATATGACTAAAAACTGAAATCACAAATACACATGCATTTAGTAAAGTTAGAGCTCAAATAAACCACTACATATATTATTATCAAAAATCTTGTAAAACGAAAATGGGGAAATTTTTACTTGTGTGTGTGTGTGTCATTTTTATTCCTTAATCTTCCTCTAAATAAAACCCTATTACTGACTTTGCCTTGGTCGTCTATTATTATTATTATTATTATTATTATTATTATTATTAT